>JBAMBR010003089.1:0-30412 GCA_037044475.1 Zaprionus obscuricornis | reverse complement strand
CTGCCCCTTATACAAAAAAAACAAGTAAGAAAGTTATAGTCGAGTGTGCTCGACTATATAATACTCGGTGCCCAAAGTTATATTATATATTTATTTTGCTCGTGCTGCGCACTCGCCAATTTTAAGTTAATATAAAAAAAAAAATTAAAAAAAATTTAAAAAAAAAAAAACGTCTCGGGAATTGAACCGCGGACCTCATGCACGCGAGTTCAACCCTCTAACCACTGAGCCACGCTCTTCACAAGTGTGAGAAACACTGAGTAAATGTTGCCGTCTTATGGGGTGAGAACAGCAAGCAAGCGTAACGCCTCTCAACTTTTGAAATTTGAAATGTGTATAACTTCCATGTTTATTATCCGATCTGTACCAAATTTGTACACAACGTCCAGATAAACATATTCTAACTTTGTGCCAAATTCAACTTTGTAGCTTGTCTGGGTTCGCTTAAAATCGTTTTTATCGATTTGTGGAGGCGGAGGGGGGCGTGGCAAAAATCCAAAATAAACTTGATCTGCCTGCAAACACTACAAACACTATGCAAAAATGAAGTCTCTATCTCTTATAGTCTCCGAGATCTGTGTGTTCATACGGACGTACAGACGGACAGACGGTCAGACGGACAGACGGACATGCTCCAATCGACTCGGCTGTTGATCCTGAGTCAGAATATATATACTTTATGGGGTCGGCCACGCCTCCTTATGGGTGTTACATACATTTGCTCTTGTCACTAACCCAATATACTCTTGGTTCCCATAGGGCACCGAGTATAAAAAATACCAAGAATATCAATAATAAATACTATGCCAACACTAGCAGAAGAAGCAGTTTATGCAGTCTTACGATTTAAACTTGTCTAAGTTGACATTTTCTTTATTTTAAAAATTTGAATCGATTTTTTTTTTATCAAATTAATTTAAAATACAATTAAGTGTATAAATTACATCATCTACAACTTTGTCGGCAAAATTTTTTATTGGAATATTCTATGTAGAATATTTTTCTTGCATACTTTGCTGAACAAATATTTAATAGCTGCTGCTGTTACTGCTTAAAATTAAACAATACAAAAAAAAATACAACAAAAAAAGAAAACATGTCATGCAACACGTAAAGTAAACTAAACACTGACACTAAATGGTAACACAGCAGGTCAGCAGGCTAACGATAGGGCAGCGTAGGCAAAGGGCAAGGGCAAGGGGTTAGCAGTAGAAGTAAATATGGGAGCAGTCTGTGTATGTAAAGCGCCTATTGGTTAATGTTCGTTCTTTTTTTTTATTGTTGTTTCTTTTTTTCACTTTTCTTTTTTGCATTTGTCCTGTGCTGCAGCTGGACAAGCAAATGCAATCAACTAATTAAAGGCCAACATGCAGAACTCAACAAACAGAACCGAAAAGCAGCAAAAACAGTAACAACAACAACAATGAGAACGATAGCAACAACAACGACAACAACAGCAACAACAACGGCGATGAGAAGAAACAAGTCATGCAAGCGAAACGCTAAACTAACAGAGAAATGCAACTACAAATACAAACATAAGCACGCACACACACTCACACACATACACTTTCATGCAAACACACACTCAAACACACACACACACACACATTATACGACAAGCAAATGCATTTAACATAAGAATGGCCATTGATATTCTAGAGCTAATGAGGCAGGCAATGTGAAAGAGTTGTACGAGTTGTATGTGAAATGTTTTTGGTATTCAATATTATTTTTTTTTTTTTGTATTTTCTTATTGTTAGTAGTAGTAGTAGTAGTATATTTCTTTTCAAGACTATTCTAAAGTTAAAGATATCATCATCATCACTCACTGCGTGCGTGTGCGTATTTTTTTTTTTTATTTTTTTTTGGTTTTTTTTTTATTATATTTTTTCAATTGCTGGTCAAGTCCAATACAAACGCAAATCAATTAGTTTATTTTCTCTTAGAACGGGTCGTATACGTGATTTTGTTGTTTTTTGTTTTATATGTTTTTTTCTTTCTTTTTTTTTAATTAATTTTATTTATTTAAATCTTTTGTTGCTCACACAAAATCAATTGTAATGGTAAGGAAAAATATGGCAAGAGGAATGAAAGGTAAAGGTATCCAGATGTAAGGCAGGGGTAGGCTTGGGAGCAGCAGAGTTTGGGATGCTAAGATGTATTTGTGTGTGTGTGTGTATATGTTTTGTATGTGTGGAGTTATATATATATATAGTAAATTTTGGGATTGGAAAGAAAATTTATTAACTAATTATAATGAACGAGGGGATCGAACGAAGGAAGAAGGATTTCAAATTCTGAATGGCCATAAAAATATATATGTTTATATATATATATATATATATATCTATATGTATAATATATAAAAGAAAAACAGCTACTTTTCGGATCTCTTTTTGTATATATACAAAATCAATTGGTTTTTTTTTTCTGAATATTTTTTGAATACTAAATCATCAGCACGCTATGCTTTTCGGGTGTATAAATAAATAGGGAAAAATTGATTAAATTGTTATTCAGGTTAAATGTAGGACAAGTAGGGAAAACAGTTTATTTATTAAGTTTATTGGCTAAGCATATGAGAAATATTTGAATTAGAAAAGAAAAAAAAAATACATTGTCTAGTTATTCTTTGAAAGCATCGTAAGTAAACTTTGAAAAATTCATTAGCTTTTTTTTGCCATTAATTAGAGAAAAAAGAGTTGATTTTTTTTTTTTTTGATAGAATATAATTATTATTAGCAGAGTATTATTGTTATAATGATAATAATTATTAGTAGATTGTAGTATTTTTTTTTATTATTAATTAGTAGTAGGAATAGTAGTAATTTTAGTAGTAGTAGCAGTAGTAGTAGTAGTAGTAGGAGATATACGAGTACTTATTATTATATAGTATTTTTATATATCGAGTATAATATGCAAATGAAGTTTTAAGTTTAAGTTTTTTTTTTTTGGCGCAGACTCGTCTCAAATGCAGTTAGTATCGAAGCGTAAGCGTGTGATTTTTAAAATAAAATTCTAAATAAATAATAATAAAATTATTTTTAAATAAAAAAAAAAATAAAATAAAAAATAAAATTAATGCCTATTAATTTAGTTCAAATTATATTAAATAAATAAAAAGAAAATTATTGTAAGTGTGTGTACCTAATTTTTTGTAAGGCGAATTTAAAAAGTTACAAATTTTCGATTACAAATCAATCGAAATTATGTGAGCAAGAGAGAGATAGATATAGAGATAGAGAGACAGACAGAGAAAGAGAGAGACAGGCTGTGTTTGAGTAACAAATTTTGTATGTGTGTGAGAGTGTGAGTGAGTGTGTGTGTATGTGGAGTTATGGTTGTAGGTGTGATGTAACATATACATAGATATATGTATGTTTAAGATAAAATTAATTTTTATTTTCATTTTTTTTTTTTGATTGTTAGTTTTGTGCTGCCAAATTGGCTTAATATTTAAGGCCCAAAAGAGTTGAAAGTAAACTTGTTTTTTTTTTTTGAATTCATCAAAACTGTATTTTTTTTTCAGTAGTTTTGCTGCATTTGCTTTGGACTCACCGATGGACGCAAGCGCACACAATGCCTGCTGAAGGCGGAGAAGGGTCCCCATCTTTCGACCGGCGAGTTACTCACATGTGAAGTGTCCGCATTTGATGTGTCCTGTGTGCGATATATGCCAATAGGTATTTCGCATGTTGTCGAGCAAAGTTTCTGATATAAACGCCCATAGGTACGTATCCACATGTCATCCTTGGTAATTCTCATCTGTCAGTTAAGTTAACAAACAGTTCAAGCAGTGAGTGAGCAGTGAGAGAAATGCAACTTCAGTTACTGTCAAGTGAAGTCAAGTCAAGTCACTTACCGATGTAAGAAATCCACTGCCTGGCGCCTGATCAATGCCCAACAGAAGACGCACAAACGTAATCACATAATCCTTGACAAATGCCTGATACAGCAGTGTGTCCAACATTGAGGCACTGAAAACGGCGCCAGCGGCGAATGGTAAACGAAACATATATGATATGTGTGAGCCTCGCTCCTTCTCGCGCTGCAATAAAGTGAGCGACAAATTAACTAATGACAACTGCAGCGAAACACCGCGCGTGTGCACCTTGTTACCGACCTTTTCCATTTTGCTGAGATGAAGTGCGTACTTGTCGTGAGCTCGAAATTGCATGAAACGCATGTTCGAACTTTGTGACAGCTCTGTGATGCTCTTGATGCTGGGAAAGAATCTATTGAAAGACAATTCATTTAAACATTATTGTTTTTTACTTTACTTTACAGCAGCACATTTTTAATAAAGTAATAAAATAATTGTATTAAATTTTTATTATTATTATTTTTCTTTCACTTATTCACATACGCGCTCATCTCTCTGCCTGCAATGAGAGTGAGAACAGAGAGTGTGAGCTACGTTTCTCAATTATGTTAATTCATATCAATTTACATAACTCAATTGAGCTGTTAATTTACAGCATGTTAATTGAGCATTTATCGATTTATCGACTTACACTTATTATTATTCTTACACTTGCACACTTACTTAAACATATTTTGCACAGCAACAATTGTATTACAATCAGATAGTGAATCTTCTTCGGCCGAATTGGATAATTCCTTATTGACAACAACAACACTTTCAGCTAGCGTAATACCAGCTCTCAGTAAATCATCCAAACAATCGATCGAGCCAAGCATCCAATATACCTGCAAAACAACAGCAACAATAACAAGACAAAAATTTACAAAATGTTAAAAGAAAATACGCAATTTACCAATGGAAAATATGAGAGTGCATCAAGAAATGCAACATCTGGTCGACGTTCCAATAGCAATATGATAGGATTCAATGATGTTTTAGAACGAAAGTGAGCACGCAATGGTATGATAAAGTTATAAATGCCATTCGATGCGTAGTCAGCAGCCAATATAATTGTCTTGTTTTGCCATTGATATTCCTTGGCATTTCGATAGCTGCAGTGTTCACACACCTGTCAAAACAACAGCAACGACTTAGTAGTAGTAGTTGTAATGAAAGAATGTAAAGTGATTGGAGGGAAGGGCGTCGTCAATTTACCTGAGCCAACTGTAGACAGCAGAGAGGTTTCTTCTCTTTGAGCAGATAACAGAGTGTCGGACTGACACCAATAAACGGTGAGACAGGTGGAAATCCTTTGACAATGCTGCAATGTACAATGGGAGCAAATGGCATGTGAAAAGTGTTCTTGGCCAATTTTGTAATTGTTGTTGTGTGTTTTTTGATCAAATTGGAAAAGGAAAAGCGCATTTTCATGTTAGCCAAAAATGAAAATAGAAAAATAGTGCAAGGGAATTATATAACGAAACGAGCGTCTGTTATTAACAGTTAACACAGAGAGTAACAATTAACAGTCTGTTAACATACAACTGCAAATTGGAGGCAAAAGGAAATTGTGTTAAACGAGGGAAATTTTTTTGCAACTTAATAACTACAAGCACAATAAGTATTTCTTCTTCTTTTTTAGTTATTATATCTTACAAAATAATATATATTTTCTTTTATTTTATACATTTATATTAGCATGCATTTAAATGTCGCTGAGTCTTGAGAGAGACTTGAGTGTGTCCTGTGTCTCTCCCCTTGTCTTGCCAGCAGCAGCAGCAGCTGCCATAAGTTGTGCTCTAATTGCACAGAGTTGCAGAATTGGCCTTTGTGGTGCAGCAACAACAGTAACGTATACTATAAGAACAAAAAACAACAATAACAACAGCAACAACAAGAAGAAGAACATGAACCTGAAAAGAAAACAACTGTGGAAGCGACAACTTTTTGTATGAATGCAAACTGCAAAAGCAAACAAAACTAAAAAGTAAGCTGAAGTTGTAGCAGCAGCAGCACAAATAGCAAAAGTAACAACAACAACAATAACAATAATAACATCAGCAGCAGCAACAAGAACAACAACAATATAAACAACAAAAAAAAAAACTGCAGTATAAGGTAAATGAGTTTATTGTCAATTATGATCGACTATATGATACTCTATAAAAATGAATTTATAATTTTATAAATATTTATAAATTTTAATTATTATTATTATTATCTTTTTTTTGTTTTTAGCAAATAAAAATGTATTTAAAATACTTAAAAAAAAAAATAAAAGTAAAGGAATTGCAGCCGTACAAAACTTTTAGCAAAAACGAATCTCAGCCACATTTTGTTGCTGCATGTTGCATGCTCTTGCCTCACACACATATACAGCGTATGCGAAACAAGAGCAAAGACGACGAAGTAAAAGTAGAAGAAGAGCATCGTCATCATCAGCATCATCATCATCAGTAGTAGCAGCATCAGCATCAGCAAATCTCAAGTTGTTACGGCCCACGTCCAAGGTAAACGTTGCAAGTCATTAAAAACTGTCCTGCGGCAGGCAACTAGCGACTGTCGCTAGCAAACAAAACATTGCATAAGCAATAACAACAGCAACAGCAACAATAGCAACAGCAACAACAATTGAAATGGCAACAGCAACAGCAACAGCAATGATAAGAACTCTTCAACAATGGGAACATTCCAAAATGTCAGCGCTCAGCTGGTTACTTTGAAGAAGACACCTCACCTCTATGTCTCCAACAGAGGCATAAACACGGCCTCAACTTACCCAGAATAGTCGGACGCCCATACAGGACGCGCCAGACGTCGCGTCTCAACGGAGCTGCTCGACGTAAATGTAAATGCCGGCGGCAAACCGGACACTGAACCGCCAACACTTGATGCTGTACACATTTGTGGCCCAACCGCTGCGACGAGTGCCGCTGCAGTTGTTGTAGTAGTGGCACTACTACTGCTATCATGCGAACAACTGCAACAGCCGCGTTGCAATTGACGACGTCGTGCAGCTAACACCGCCAATGTGCCACCACCTAGACCCAGGCCAAGACCTAGACCTCCTAAACGCTGACTGGTTGGCAATGCACAATCGCTGTCACAGCTGTAGCTCTTCTTCATGGCACGTCTACGTTGCGCTGCATTCATCGGCCATTCATATAATGATGGTGCAGGTGGAGTTGCATGTGCTGGTGGTGCAGCAGCCACTGCCATTGGACCTGTGCCACGGCAATAAGCACAGTTGCCATAGCCGCCGCTGCCACCATGCGGATACGAGTCCTCCGAGGAGCTCATGATGAGCGAATATGTGCGCGATTGTGGAAAATGCCCGCCCAAGCAACTGCGAGATTCGTTTAAGATTTCAATTTCAATTTCAATTTTTTTTTGTGTTTAGCAGTTCAGCTGCGCATTTAAATGATTTATCTGAGATTTTGTCTTATCTTTCATTATAATTATATAGTTATATATATATGTAGTATAGCTATTACGACATTTAATTTGGGAAATATACAAGGAAATATTTCATGGCAATATTTTCAGCATTGTATATATTTATTTTAATATTTACATAAGATATTAAATTTATTATAAAATACTTTTATACTTTTATTAATTATTATAATTAATTAATTAATTATTGCTTGCTAATTATTTACTATAAAATAATTAATATGAGCAATATAATTAATTAAATAATAATTATAAAAAATTAATATAAATAATTATTAAAAAAGTAATGGAATATAATTAACAAATTAAAATAATTTAATTAAAATAATAAAAAAATTTAATTAGAACAATAAAAAAGTTAAATTATTAAATTTTAATTTAAAAAATAATTTGAATAATTCAAAATTTATGAAACTTGATTAACAGATTCTAGATCATTAATTTATAATTATTAAAAAAATTTATAAAAAATTGAAAATGAATAATAATGAATAATGAATTAATAAAATTTATTAATAAAATAAAGAAATGGAAAAATTTTAAAAAAATTTTATTGATATAGTAATTGATTTAAAACAAAATTAATTAAATTAATATAAAAGTAATTAATTAAATTAATAGAAAATTATTAATTAAATTAATAGAAAATTAATTAATTAAATAAAAAAAAATAATTAATAGAATATTAATTAATAATGTTAATAGAAAATTAATTAAATTAATTAATAGAAAATTAATTAAATTAATAGAAAATTAATTAATTAATTAAATTAATAGAAAATTAAATAATTAAATAAAAAAAATAATTAAAAGTAATGTTAATAGAAAAATTAATAGAAAATTAATTAATTAAACTAATAGAAAATTAATTAATTAAATTAGTAGAAACTTAATTAATTAAGATAATAGAAAATTCATAGAAAATTAATTAATTAAATGAATAGAAAATTAATTAATTAAATTAGTAGAAACTTAATTAATTAAGATAATAGAAAATTAATTAATTAAATTAATAGAAAATTAACTAATTAATAGAATAGAAAATTAATTAATTAAATTAATAGAAAATTAATTAATTAAACTAATAGAAAATTAATTAATTAAATTAATAGAAAATTAATTAATTAAATTAATAAAAAAAATTCATGGAAAATTAATTAATTAAATGAATAGAAAATTAATTAATTAAATTAGTAGAAACTTAATTAATTAAATTAATAGAAAATTAATTAAGCAAATTTATAACAAAAATTAATAGAAAAATTAATTAATTAATAGAATAGAAAATTAATTAATTAAATTAATAGAAAATTAGTTAATAAACTTCCAATGCTGAAAATATTCCTGAGATTATATAAAATTCATATATATGTATAACATATTGTATATCAAAATATTATAAAAGTATTATCTTATATAAAATTGACATATATGTATATAATATGTATATATAAGAGACATTGGTACAGTTAGGCTTGGGGTACATTTAAAACTTTGAATTGTTCTAATTGTTAGCTAAATATATATGTGTGTGTGTGTTGTAAGGTTAAAGGGTTAATTGGCATTGCTTGGATTTGATTTGTACAGTTAGACAGACAAATACAGTTATACATTTATTATATAGTAGTATGCATATTAAATACATATAGTTGGCTATACATAAAGTGGAAACGGGGACTTGGGGGCAATTGGACGGTAGGTTAAAAGTGCCTCATTTATTAATTAGTAAAACCCAAAAGAACAACAAAAAAGAAAAATGAAGAGTAAAGAACTCAAAAGGGAAATCAAAACATTGATTAAACTGATGCCAAAAAGAAGGCAAAGAAAAAAGAAAGACAAGAGTTAGAGGAAGACTTACGCAATCTTCTCAGACGGTGAACGCCAAGGCATTTCATCATCAATCTCATCATCGCTTTCATCTCCCTCCTCGCCATCATCATTGCCGGCTATGCTAAACGATGACGATGTAAACATGTCCGGTACGGGTAATATTGATGGTCTGCGACTACCTAAATTGTAGAGAAGGATTATGCAGAAGGAGGATGAGGATGAGGAAGAGTTTAGGGCATGGATGAAGTCAAGTCAAGTCAATAAGTGAATTAAGATGAAACAACAAAAAAAAAACAGAAGAAAGTTAGCTTAAGGACAGACTAAAACTTACCTCTACGCTGATTGAGCACGTCGGGACTGAGCAGATTCGGATTGTTGCCATAGGGCACATCAAGATGATTACCTGTGGTGGTCAAGGTCGCTGGTGTTATGCTCAACGATGTGCCCATATTCAGACCGACGCCAAGGCCACCGCCACCGCCTATACTGCTGCTACTACCAGCTGCCTGTGCTGCTGTTAATGCTCCACTGCTGCCAACAGCTGACATTGCTGAGCCACCGCCCATTGTAAGCGGCAATGTTGTGGTTGTCAATGCTGTTGTTGTTGTTGCAGCCGTTGACAGCTGTGTGGTGCTGACTGTTGTATCCTTTAGATTCTGCCTTGAGTCCGATATTATCACAGACGTTGGGTTGTCGCTGGCTACGAAGTTTTTTTTTGTTTTTTATTTTATAATAATAATAACAACAAACAGCAGAAAAAAATATAAGAGAAAAATCCTTTTAAATATTTGCCACTCAATTGAGTTTGTGTGCACCAAAAAAAAAAACAAAAAAAAAAGAAGAAAATTTAAGTAGAAAAACGCAAGGAATTAAGCACAAAATTTACGCTACTTGAACAAAGTTTTGCTTGCTTTACATACACGAATAAGAAAAAATGTAAAGAAATTTTCTAAAATATCAGCTGAATGAACAACAACAACTAGAAAGTGAAACAGTATCAAAACGACAGGAGAGAAAGAGATAAAGAGAGTGAGAGAGAGAGAGAGAAAAAACGTTGTGCAAGAAAATGAAACTGTCGAACTCATTAAAAGTCTTTTGCGAAATGAGAGACCAAAATTTTTGCAGTTGCCCAAAAAGTTGCGCACTGTCAAATGCCAGAAGAAAAAAAATGGAAAGAAAATAAGCGAATTTTGTGCTCAATGACACTGAGCTAAAGTGGCAATAAACAAAAACTTTTCTTTTGCATTTTTAACAAATTTTTTTTTGGTTTTGTTTTGTTTGGCAATTTAATCAATCTGCAGACTTAACACGCTATGTTCATCAGTTAGCAGAACTTAATTCTATAAAATGTTGTAGCCAGTGTCATTTAAAGAAGTTGAAGTTTTTTTTTTTTTTTTGACAAAATATTGACTTTCAGTTAACGTTCACAGTAGTTGTTAAAACACTGCGAACTTAATTACGCTTGTACAAAAACAGGCAGAAGTTTAACTTTTGTGCCTAATGACTTTGCCTTGTCGCTCGCTTGTTTCATTTTAATTATACGAGTAAGTCGACAGGAACTATAAATACTAAATACTAACTATTTGCAGACATATTTTGACTGTCACAATGCGCATAGCACGCAACAGTTGTACATAGTCAACGTTGCGTATACGTAATATATTTGTTATATGTTCGTTGGGGCCAAACAAATTGTTGCGTGCACATTGCGTATAATTTACAATTGACAAGGGATATGAATAGACCCAGCCATGTATATGGGAAGGGGAGGGGGGGGGGTAACGATGGTAAGGTAATAGCATATAAATACCAAGAGAGCAATTTCTACCATCAATAAAAGGTGCAGAACACACAACACAATAAGAGGCCAACAAACAGCAACAAAAAGAGCATCAAAAAGGAAAAGAAAAAACACACAAATATAAGGAAAAGCAAGAAAAGCGAACGGGATGCAATATGAGACATGCTAAAAAAGACATGGAGAGATATGAGAGTGTGAGAACTTTGTGTAATACAACAAGTGCAAAAAAAAAAAAAACACACACAAAATGAAGCAAAGACAAAAATAGCATCGCGGAAGTAACAAAAATTTGCTCGGGCGGATGTATATTGACAAGGTGCGTGAGTGTATGTGTGTGTGTATGTGTGTGTATATTGCTGTGTCATTATGTGTTTGCGGTTGTATGCTTAGGTGCGCCTGTGTGTGAACTTTACGCTAATGGCTTTTGAATAGCGGAAATAGAGTTGAAGGCGGGGGCAGAGGCAAATGGGTCGCATAGGGACACAGTAGGTGGCATGTCTAGAGGCATTTATAGGCGCTATACAGACAGAGAGAGAGAGACAGGGAGAGGCAAAATAATCAAATGGAATATAGTTAGAATGAATAAAACAACTGGAGCGAAAGAGAAGGCAATATTGTAAGAAAATGTAAACGAGATAAAGGAATTTTTTTTTTTGTGTTGTTGCTTGTAAATTGTATTATAATGTGTCAGTGAAATGTATAGTAAAGGTAAGGTAAAAAAGTAAGTATGTTCATGAATTAGAGAAAAAAATTGTGTATTTGTATATAGAAAAATTAAGTAGAAAAAAAAATTAAGTGATTTTATTTTTGTTTTGCTTCATTTTCATTTTGGAGTTTTTTGCTTTTTTTTTGTGTTTTTTTTTTAGATTTTTTTTTTTTTTGGTTTCATTCCTTGGTTCTTAGGGGGTTTGTTTTTTGATTGGTTTTTGATGGTTATTGGAATTTTCTTGGGATATTTTTCTTGGAGTCACACTCACGCACAAATAGTGTTGTATAGTCACTGTCACATGTTTGTTGTTGTTGTTGTAGTTGCGGATATTGTAGAGTTTGCGTTTGCGGATACGGATACGGTTGCAAGTGTTGTTGCCGCTCAATTAATGGCGTGCCGGCACCAGATTCATAACTGGGACTATGGGGCACACGAACACAAACAGACGGCACTGGTGCAATCGACCCTTGATTCATAACGTTTACAGTTGCACTTGCAGTTGCAGTTGCAGTGCCAGTTGCAGTTGCAGTTGTTGTTGTTGATGCTGATGCTGATAATAATGTTGATGATGTGAGAGTCGTGCTAATTGTTGTTGTTGGTTTTATTGTATTT
Source organism: Zaprionus obscuricornis (assembly GCA_037044475.1). Lineage (NCBI taxonomy): Eukaryota > Metazoa > Arthropoda > Insecta > Diptera > Drosophilidae > Zaprionus > Zaprionus obscuricornis. Next base: position 18,136 of record JBAMBR010003089.1, on the reverse strand, counting down.
GGTAACGTTGTTGTTCTTGTTGTTACTGGTGTTGTTGCTTGTATTGTTGTTGTTGATGTTGTTTTTGTATTGGCTACGCATACATTATACGATATGATAATATATATAGAAGTATAAGTATATTTTGTATATGAGCACGGCAGGATACATGTGCACAAATGTTTGTGTGTGAATTTCTGTGTGTGTGTGTGTGTTGGTTGTGTCTGTGCGTATATATATAGCTAAGTATGTGTGTGTATGTGTGGTTATGTGTGTGTGTTATCTAGTTATATTTGCTTATTTTTTATTATTATTATAGTTTCTTATGTGTTTTCTAATTCTATAGAGACAATAAATATTTCAGTGCGTTTATTTCATTCATTTATTATGAGTTTTTTTTTTTTATTTATTATTATTTTAATTTTATTATTTAATATTTTAATATAAAATAATTATTAATTTAATATAAAATAATTATTAATAATTTTTGTCTACTTATTAATTAATTTTTTTTTTAAATTTTTATTTTTATTTTATTTTATTAATATTTTTTATTATTTTTGTCTACTTATTAATTTATTTTTTTTTAAATATTTTTTTTTATTTTATTAATATTTTTTTTTTTATTAGTTTTGTCTACTTAATAATTTATTTTTTTTTTTAAATATTTTTTTTATTTTATTTTATTTATTTTATTAATATTTTTTTTTTTTATTAATTTTGTCTACTTATTAATTTATTTTTTTTTTTAATATTTATTTTAATAAAATCATTAATCATTAATAATTATTTATTTTAATATATTTTTTTTTATTTTTTTAATATTTTATTTATAATAGCTAATTATTTAAGTAATTATTAATAGTTTTAATTGTTTAATATTTATTTTAATACAAAATTTTATAATAATAAATAATTATTTGAAATATTTTTTATTTTTTTAATATTTTATTTATAATAGCTAATTATTTAAATAATTATTAATATTTTCAATTTTTTAATATTTATTTTAATTAAAAATTTTATAATCATAAATAATTATTTTAAATAAATAATATTTTTTAATATTTTATTTAATTTTTTAAAAATATATTATTAATTTTTTATTATTGTTATATTAATATAAAATAATTTCTTTGTTTGGGGAGCATCACGATTTTTTATCTATTTGAGATCGTAAAATCATATGGAAAGCTAATAAAATTTTTTCAAAAATAATTTTTACTGTACTCAAAATAATATTAAATATTTTTGATCATAGATTAAAATCTTTTGAAATGTTTTCTAGTTTTTTTTTTTACCAAAGGGAAATATCAGAACTGTAGATTAAATATTCCATTTATTCTATATCTATATACTTCAATAGCATATAAATTTATAGAAATCTATGCTAAGATAATTCTCAGCATGAAATTGAAGTTTTAAGTAAATAAAAGCTGAATAATGATGAGACAAGGGCAAAGGCAAAGGCGCAATTAGAGTAGAAATGTATGTTGTAAATAATTATACGCATTATTTTCGAGTTGTATGAGAGAGAGAGAGACACAGAGACAGAAGATTGTACAAACATAACAAAACGTTGTGTGTTTGTATTTGTTTTTTGCTTTTTAATATATAAATATATGTAAAAATTTTTATTTAATTTTTATTTTTTGAATTTTGTTTGGCTTTGAAATGAGTTTTTTTTATTTTTTTTTAGTTTTTTAGCACAATTAATGAATTGAAATAAAGAAATGAACAGAATAAAAAAGACCACAAAGTCAAACTTCAAGACTAAATTAATAATATTAATTAAAGACGAGCACGCGCAGACACATTTAAAGCAGTAATATTTCTCTTTTTTTTTGTGTGTTTGTGTTTAATTTTTTTTTCTTTTTTTTATATTTGTATTTTCCAGACAATTGTAACGAGAATAAAAAATACAGAAGAAAATTAAAAATTAAAGTGAAATTGAAATAAAAAAAAGAAGAAACAAGAAACAGACAGAAACAAGAAACAAACAAACAAACAAACAAAATACATAGAAAATTATAAACTTTTTTTTTTATCAGATTCCGATACGAATGTGAATACGAATGCGCATACGAATACAAACGCAGCCTCAAAATAAAAATAAAATAAAAGAAAAAAAAATGTAAAAAAGAAAAACTGAAAAGCAAAAATTGATGAAAAAAACTTGTTGCTTTAAATAAAATGTTGACATTTTTTGCGCTTTACTTCAATTTCATTCAAACTCATTCATTCGTGTATATTTTTTTTTTAGCTTGTAGTTTGTAATTTAATTTAATGACACACTCACACACACACACGTATAGACACACACCCTCACACACACATATATATATAGTATAAAATATATTTCATATTTGTACCCACCAGTTGCTGCATGCGCATGAGAAGCTGTGCCTGTTGGCCCACCAGTTGCCCCAACGCTGCTGCCTGTTGCGGCGCCAGTAGCATCTTTGCCTGTTGCCGTTGTATCCGTAGTTTGATTTTGATTAACGACAAATGCCGAATTTTCCTCTTTAGTAATGCTCATATAATAGCATGTGTCATCCTTTTTCATAATGTGCCGTGGTCCTGGATTTAGCAGTATGGTATCCTCATAGAATTCTGGCAATTCAGCCGGACGTACGCCCACTAAAGCGACACCATATCTTTTTTTTTTTTTGTTGTTGTTGTTGTTGTAGAGCGTGCAAATAAATAAATATGAAAAAAAAATGTAAAGCAATTTTTGGCATTTTACATAAATTTGTATTTGAATGGCATAAAACGTCTCTAAATAAATAAATAAATAAATAAAATATGTATATGTATAAGAGCGTGAGAGACAGTGAGAGAGAGCGAGAGAGAGGCTTGAAGTTACAGTCAAAAAAAAAAACAAGTTTTTCGCATTTATTTATGCCCAACCAAACAACTGATGCCTTCAATTCTTAGTCTTCAGTCAACCGCTCGACTCTCACTGCTGCTGCTGCCATTCATTTCATCATCATCATCATCATCATGTTGTTGTCTGTATTCCATTCAAACGTCAAGCTATTCACACAGAGACAAGTCTGGCTCTGTGTTAACTACTATTACGTTCGTAAATATATGTATAGAAAAAAAATACATTTCTCACTTACTTGCGATGTGAATGAAAGCTGGCATAGGTAAAACTTTTACCCTCATACTCGCCAAAGAAGCGACTGTCGCCGAGTACAATATGATAAATTTCATTGCCCGAACATTTGCCATAGAGACGATGCCATTCTTCTGGCGATTGTTGGCCCTCTCTGTGAAAAAGTGAAAAGTGAAAAGTTGAAAGCGATGTAAAAAAGAAAAAAAAACAGAAAAAAGTCAAAGGTGAATTAAGTTTCAAGTTTCAATTGTTTCGATTTTATGTTTCCTTTTTTTTTTTGTGGCTATAAAACAAAAATTTAAAGTGTTTGCCATTGTTGTGACTGCTTTAATTTCTTAGTTACGCCTCCCAAAAAAACGGCTGCTGTTGCTTTTCTCTCTTTATGCCCCTTAGCATTCGCTTTCATTCAAATACTAATTAGAATTCTTTACTTAACTAATGCGTCAAGTTTTACGCGTCGTATGATTAATCTGGCTTGCGTGTTATGCCTGTTGGCTGTTGCCTGTAGCCTGTTGCCGGTTGACGATTGCCTGTTGCCACAATGAGTATATGGCCGACAAAATTGAAGCCACAATACACAGCAAAACTTTCCACAGCTAACGTGCACAATTTTATTTACGCTTTATTTCTTCTATTTCTTCTGTTTCGTCTGCTTCTTTATTTTCTTTTTTTCATATTTTTTTTTTGTAATTTACGTTGTCGACAGTCGACAGGCGAAATTTGCATAAAACACAGTTCGCTGTTTTGTCAGAAACATTTTGCGCATTAAATTTAATTAAAACTTGCACTTCACATTCACGGCGTTCATTTCCTCTTACAATGCTACGCTGTGGCATATGTTCGTTTATGCCACATGTAAAACTCAACGCATATACTACATATTTTGAAATATTCTAGAGCAAATGCTAAGCTTGGCTAATTGAAACCAAAAAAACAAAAAACTTTGTGGCAACAAATGCAAAATAAATTTTTGTAGATTAAATAAATTGAGCTTAAAAGCTTTTAACAGCTTTATAAACTAAATTTAAATTGAAAATCCTTTAAAATAATTTAATTATTTTCATAATAATAATTATGAAAATTGTACAAAAAAATATAAAAAGAAAGCTTAAAGCTGTTGAAAGCTAGAAACTAATATTTGAATAAATGCAAAAATAAATAAATTATTTTAAAATAGAAAATAAAGCTTTAAGCTGCTGAAGTCTATAAATATTGAAAGTTAAATTTGAATAAAAAAAAAAGAAATAATTTTTCAAAAATTTTTAATTAAATAATTTAATTTTAGACAGAAGCTTTAACAATCATTAAGCTGTTGAAAACTCGATACTAATATTTGAAAATCTGCAAATAATATTTAAATTATTTAATTATATTAAAATTTTAATAATAGTAATTAATAATTAATTAATTAATAATTAAAATTTTATAATAATATATAAAATGAAGCTATAAGCTGTAGTTAAAGCTTTAAGCTACTGAAAGCTATAAATATTGAAAGCTATATATGAATAAAAAATGAAATAATTTTTCAAAATTTTTTAATTAAATAATTTAATTATAGACAGAAGCTTTAACAATCATTAAGCTGTTGAAAACTCGATACAAATACTTGAAAATCTGCAAATAATAATTAAATTATTTAATAATATTAAAATTTTAATAATAGTAATTAATAATTAATTAATTAATAATTAAAATGTAATAATAATATATAAATTGAAGCTTTAAGCTGTTGAAAGCTATAAATATTGAAAGCTAAATGTTGAATAAAAAAAATTGAAATAATTATTCAAAAATTTTTAATTAACTAATTTAATTATAGACAGAAGCTTTAATAAGCTTTAAGCTGTTGAAAACTCGATAAAAATATTTGAAAATCTGCAAATAATTAAATTATTTAATTAAAATTAAAATTTTAATAATAGTAATTAATAATTAATTAATTAATAATTAAAATTGAATAATAATATATAAAATGAAGCTTTAAGCTGTTGAAAGCTATAAATATTGAAAGCTATGTTGAATAAAAAATTGAAATAATTAAATAATAATTTTTAATTAAATAATTTATTTATAGACAGAAGCTTTAACAATCATTAAGCTGTTGAAAACTCGATACTAATATTTGAAAATTTGCAAATAATAATTAAATTATTTAATTAAAATTACAATTTTAATAATAGTAATTAATAATCAATTAATTAATAATTAAAATTAAATAATAATATATAAAATGCAGCTTTAAGCTGCTGAAAGCTATAAATATTGAAAGCTATATATGAATAAAAAAATTGAAATAATTATTTAATAATTTTTAATTAAATAATTGAATTATAGACAGAAGCTTTAATAAGCTTTAAGCTGTTTAAAACATTCTATAAAGAACTAGGCGAAATGTTAAAATAGTGAAAATGAAATAGTATTAAAATTCAGTCAGTAATAAGCTTTAAGCTGCTGAAAGCTTTTGAAATATATTAATTGTTTGTGTAAGTTATTTATATGCCTTAAAGTTGTCAACAGCTTTCAGTTGCAGATATCGCTTAAAGCGATAACGCAGCACATTTATTTTCATACGACACAATAATAAAAAAAAAACACAATGACATTAAAAGAGCTTACGCCTTAACTTAATTGTTTATCAGGTTATTTAGTATCTTAACCTAAATAAACACCAAGAGTCAACAAACAAAAAGTAGGATGCAAAAAAAAAAAAAGAAATTCGTATAAAAACTGGACAACGACCGATTGACATTACCCTGAACTGAAACTGAAACTGAACTCAGCTGTGACGCGGCAACTTGCTGACGCATGTGACACAAATGTTCTTATTAAGTAATCTGTGTATGATTGTGTGTATATGTATGTCTATCTGTGTGTGTGTGTGTGTTTGAGTGTTAAAGAGTATTGTGCGCTTTTATTTTGTCCACCCGTTATACAGTTGAACGGGCATTACACAGGATATACATATGTACATATATGTATGTCTGGTTAGAGATTGTGTGGGAAATATAGTGGGAGTTGAGCAATACGTACTGTCCGCGTGACGTATGCAGGAGCAGGGTGACCAGTGTGCTGGCGCCTGGACAGGTGCAATTGTTGGCCAGTAGCGCATACTTGAACTCATCCTCGCAGACCACGTGTTCGGCGAACTTCACATGCAGCTTGTGCTCCGGTCTGGCCACAGCGAATTTCCGCAGGATATGCAGCCAATGAACATACACAAAAAAAAAGTAGAAAAAAAATATAAAATACATCACAAATGCATATGTACGAGTATATGTATGTATGTATATGTATTTATATGGTTGTGTGGCACGCACAGAGAGAGAGAGAGCGCGCACACAAACAGTGAAAGAAATCGAATTAACTCAGGCGTGACAAAGTGGCACCCAAAACAACATTGCTTTCCATTGGTTGCCATTGGGAAATACTCACCGGAATATCTGCACATATTGCGGAACATTCGGTGCAAAGTCCTTGACGGCCCAAGAGCGTAGTATAGTATGTTCATCGGCTGCCGTTTTATCCGCATAGTTGCGAGCTGCCAATATGAAACAAGCTTCCGCTTCGTTCATGCGTGCACGCGCCAAATCGCCATCCTTCAAACAGGATCCCTGTCAAAAAAAAAAGAAAAATGAAATTCGTTGAAATTTTTCCAAGTGACGTTTGCCGTTTGCCAATTGCTAAAATGTCAATGCATTCACCAGTATTCGTTGCCGTTGTCGCTGTCGTTTGTGAATACAAATCGAATCACAAGTTGTCAAATATTTACTAGACTAACCTGTATATAGATGACTCGTTGCGCCCAAATGGGAACTTGCAATATCATACGCATCGTTGTGTCTAATTCCATGGGACTGAGCAGCACAACATAGAAATCCTGCAGCAATGGATGCGCATAGAACTCATTGAGAAAATCCATTATAGTATCTGCATGTAAAGTTGTTGAACAGACAACAACATGCTTTTCGCTCTGTGCCCGATGTGATGAGTAGCTGCCGCCAAGCTTCTGTCGTTCCATCCATGTGAAGGCCAATTGCTCAAACTATGATAAATATATATATTTTATATTTATTTATATATTTATATATATTTATATATATTTATATATTTATATATATTTATAAATATTTATATATTTAGAAAAAAAATTGTATTGTAATTTAATTTTAGAAATTATTTATATTTAATTTATTTATTTTGAATTTTTGAAATTATTAAATATATTTAGTTTTGAAATTATTTATATTTATTTTTGTTTATTTTTGAAATTATTGAAATTTCTTTTTGAAATTATATTGTAATTTAATTTTAGAAATTGTTTTTGAAATTAATTAAAGTTATTTTTGAATATTTTTTTTGAAATTATTTATATATATTTTTAGTTGTTTTTGAAAGTATTGAAATTATATTGTAATTTTATTTTAGAAATTATTTATTTTTATTTTACTTTTGAAATTATATAAATTTATTTCTGAAATTATATAATTTTTTTTTTAAATTATTTATATTTATTTTTATTCGTTTTTGAAATTATTTATATTTGTTGTTGAAATTATTTATATTTATTTTTAAAAATTTTTATATTTTTTTTTTTTTAAATATTTTATTTATGCATTTTTTTTATTTATATTTAGTTTTGAAATTATGTTTATTTTTATTTACTTTTTAAATTATTTATATTTAATTTATACTTATTTTATATATTTTTTTGTTTTATTTGTTTATTTTATTGTCTTCATTTTAATCATTTTTCTCTCTTTATTTTGTATACTTTAAATTTATTTTGTATATTTTAAATTTATTTTATTTTTTGTTTATTAGATTTTGTTTATTTTAGATTTATTTATTTGAAATTTTATATATTTTTTTTTTTTAGATTTTTTTAAGTTAAATTTCAACAATTTATTCCGTTCAATAGTTTTTCAATTATTTTTTTATTTTTTTTTTTAACTCAAAGTAATAAATCGAATTTTAGTTTTTAGTCACACTTTCTATATATATATATATTTTATTTTTTTGTTTTTGGATCATCATTCAATTTAATGGAATGGAAGTGTATGTTCTTGTTCTTGTTCTTGCTATAGATAATAAATATTGATTGATAACATTGCATTGACAGCATTTTGTTAAAGTCAATTGCAATTTGAATTGCAGCATTAATAATTTCAATTAAACTTAAGTGCTTTGCTTCCGTTAAGGGAATGAAAATACACACAGGGATACACGGACACTCACATATTCACATATACATATATATATATATATATATATATATATGCGCAACTACAACAGTTTGGTCAAAATGTTGTCGTGGCTGCTGTCGTTGTTGTTTTTGTTGTTTTTGTTGTTATTGTTGTTGCTGTTATATCTGGTCATAAATTTTTTGTAGCTCATCGCGTACATTGACATGCAGCTTGACGCTGTTACGATAGAGCGTACAGAATAAAGCTGAAATTTTTCGTAGCCTGCAGCTAGCCCAAAAAAGTATGCTACGAAAATGCATTTGATTGATGCTCTTGTTTTTGGTAGCAAATACTATGCGTTATAACAACAGCAGGGACAGCGACAGTAGCAGCAGCAACGACAGCAGCAATATTGACTAAAGTAGAAGATTTTTTGTAGCTGCAACTGCTAACAATTGCTCGTTAATTGACGACGCAAGTCGAGTGGCCATGACTCATATTTATGTCTGTGTATGTCTATGCGTCTGTTTGTTTGTTTGTTTGTTTGTATATGTTTTGTAGTTACTATATAGATTGATGGGCAAGAAAGAAAGAAATTCACTGTCGCTGTAGTTGTAGCCTCATCTGTTAATAGCCAAATTGATTGATGGATATGGAACGTGGCAGTTAAGCAGCTTAAAATTCTGTTTGTCTATTTCTTGTCTACACAAATATTTGATGCCTTTTATGCCTGACTGTACAGTACTCATAGCAGATAAGCCGCAGGCAACGCAACACAAGCAAGTCGACGCACTGCGAGTGTCGGGTGAATGTAAGGGAGCGGCATTAACTTAGTCAAGTGGCATTAAACGAATTTCACTTACCTGCGTGGGCAACACAATCAATGCCACACAAATCATTATAACCATATACAGTTGCGATGGCCAAATGTCCGGCACTAAATCGCCATAGCCAACCGTTGAAAAGGTCACAACAACATAATATGTACTCTGAAAAAGATTCAAATGGCGATGACCGGCACGCTGAAAATGTTGTATGCCACAAACGCTAAAACGATACGAAAAATAAAATAAAATAAAATAAAATAATCTTTCCATATAGTATATTTATTTAGTTAGTCATAGTGTTAGTCATCGCTTTACCTGGTAAATACAAGGCATAATAATGTCGCCGATAATATGGTCAACTGTTGCGACAATGCCGATTGTGACTTTTGCATGGCACGATGTAAATCATTCTACAAAAAAAAAAAACGAATGAAAGAAAGAAAAATTATTTACAATTTTTATTTATTTACAAATCATTTGCTAATAACAATTTTTTTATTATTATTATTATATTTTTTTTTTTTACTTACAAACATATTCTCCAGCGAACGTTTGGCCAGCCAACAGTTGAGAAATATTGGTATGAAAAGATTTCGCAGTGGCGGATGCACAATCTATAATGAGAAAATGATTTTATTAATTGCAATTTCTTGTTGTTATTGTCTATGCTTACCGTTAGTGCAAAGGGTATTGTCGTTACTAATTCTAGAATAAAGTGAAATGAGAGTATTTGCTGCCATATGTTGCCCTGTAAATTAGATACAAATTTAATAATAATTAATATATTTTTAATATATTAATTTAATGAAATTATTAATTAATGAAAATATTTATTAAATTATTTTTTATTATTTTATATAATAATTGTAATAAATTCTGCTATTTATTTAGTATTTTTTAAATTTTTTTATTTTTATTAATAATTATTTATTTTTATTAATGTTAATAATTCATAAAATTAACAAAAATAAATTTTTAAGAATTTTACAAAATTTTTGAGAATTTAATTTTGTATAATTTATTTATCTGGTATTTACTTAGTATTTTTTTTTTTAATTTTTTTGTATAAAATGAATAATATTAATAATAAAATTAATGTTAATAATTTGTAAAATTAGCAAAAATAAATTTGTAAGAATTCTAGAAAATTTATAAAAATTGAATTTTGTATAATTTATTTATCTGGTATTTATTTAGTATTTTTTTTAAATTTTTTTGTATAAAATTAATAATATTAATAATAAAATTAATCTTAATAATTTGTAAAATTAGTAAAAATAAGTTTTTAAGAATTCTAGAAAATTTTTAAAAATTAAATTTTGTATAATTTATTTATCTGGTATTTATATAGTATTTTTTTAAAATTTTTTTTTTTTATATAAAATTAATAATATTAATAATAAAATTAATGTTAATCATTCGTAAAATTAGCAAAAATAAATAAAATAAATTGCACCTGTTAATTAATAATAATATTTTAAAAAAATGAGAGTTTAATTTAAAAATAAATTTATTAATTTTTTAAATTTAATTTGGAGTATTTTATTATTTTTTTATTATTTTTATTTTTTTTATTTTTTTAATAAATTTTTTGAAAATATTAATTTTTTAAATTTCAATAAATTTTTATTAATTTTAATAAAATAAATTTCAAAAAAATATTATTATGATTACCTTATAGCCTAGATATGTTAGAACCAAAGATTGAGTTAATGACACCATGGCCAGCAGTAATTGTAGCACCCAAAGCACAGTGGGACGATTTACCCAAAGTATTGCATCCCAGTTTATAATTGGACTCTCTTGAAATTCCTCCTCTGTTAGCTTGGCAGAGATAATAAACTCTGTCTTATTGGCCACTGTGCAGCCATAGCTAGAGTTAGACAAAAAGAGAGGGAGAGGGAGAGAAAGGGAGCGACATAGTTATTGAGTGGTAAATTTAATGCATATATACTACATTTCATTTATTATTGCTGTTGATGTTGTAGTTGTTGTTGTTGTTGTAGTTTACATACAGCTGCCATCACATTATGCTTACCATGTTATAAATGTTGGATCTTTATCCAATATCACACGTATTATGTAGAGAACACACGACAGTAACTTAAGAAATAAATCGGCAATTCGTATGCGTAAGCCTAAAAGGGGCGAGACAGAGAGACAGAGAGTGAGAAAGAGACATAGCATGAGACGAATGTTAGAAAGAAATAAAGAATTTATTTGGGTCAAGCAACTAAATTACGTTTGGGTTTACCTTTTAGTTTAACCTGAAACGTTGTTTTGGGGCTGGTTTCCAAAATAACCAAACCAACTAATCAACTGGCCAAAAAGCCAAAGCCAACCCCAAAGAAAAAAAAAGGTAACTGTTTATCTACTTGTATCTGTGGCTATATTTTCCTGTATTTACCTTGTACGACAACCTAGTGCTAGTGTTTACCTTAACAATTAGTTCCTGTTCAAATCAATATTTACTCAAGTATATTGCGTCTGCTTTGTAATGTCATTCGTCTTATTGTTATTGTTGTTGTGGTTGTTATTCTTACATTTTCATACAATTGTTTATGTTACTTAGTTGTAGAGCTAAGAAAACTTTAATCGTTTTGTCGAAATTGTTGATAGTATCGTCTGTCTGTCTGTCTGTTAATTCAATTAACTATTTTTTGTAATTAAATTTAATTGAAGTTGTATTTTTTTTGTTATTTGAATTAATTTGATTAAATAAAATATATAGAAAAAAAAAAACTTACTTGAACGCTGATTCTTAATGAAATAGAGTTGCAGTCTTTCTTTGAATGTATTTTCATTCACATAGTATTCCACACGCACTCTGCAAAAGAGTAAAAAAAAAAAATAAAATATTTATTATAAAATGTAAAATTATTTAGATTTTATGCTAGCATATCGACATGTTTTTGCATGTCAAAGTAATAAAATTGTAAAGCCGCTTACATAATGTAATTGCCACTGGAATTGACTTTTATGTTAAATAAATTGATGCATTCTATAAATTTCATATTGCTCAAGCTCTTACGTTTATACATATATAATATATATATTATATTTTATTTTACCATTGATTGAACAGCGATAAAAAATGACAATTGAATTGTCGCTGCTGCACTTGACAATTGATGCGCTTACTTATCACATTATATGGAGCATAAAAATGACAGAGGCTTCTCGTTGCCATTGGCAGCAGTTGAAGCAATAGAAGTAGTCGAAGTAGTAGAAGCAGTCGAAGCAGTCGAAGCAGTCGCAGCAACAAGACAAGCTCAGCAATACTGTATTTCAAAAGCTTGAGATATAAATTTTCTCTCTTTCATACACATTGCATTTTGTATTTAGAAAATGCTGCACAACGAGTGTCAAGTAAGTACATATTAAAATGTCAGTCTCTTGACACTGTACGTGTGTCTCTATCTCTCTGCTGTGTGTGTGTGTGTGTATGAGAGAGAGTGTGTGTGCGTGTCTGTTGCAGCACGTGGCAGCTGTCTGGCAACGTGCACATTTCACTTGCTGCCAACATTTTTATAAGCAAGTTTAATATCAATGACAAGTAGCTTGAAAAAATATATTATATATATAAAAATATATTTTATTTTATAAAAATTTATGCATATAATTTATAGACTTGCAATTTAAGCTTACAAAACATATGAAATTTTGAGAAATTAATAAAAATATTTACGATAAGTTTAACTCATAATATGATGCATGGCAGGCATCGTAAGCATCGCTTTGAGCAATAGCATTTGAGCGAAACAGTTGCATGAGTTTTATTTACAGTTTAAAATTTCATTTTCAATTCATGTTTTTATTGTTGTTGTTGCTGTTTTTGCTATTTATTGTCGCAACTGTTGCTATTGCATTTACAACGTGGCGTATGAGCAACGAAATAAAAATATTTACAATACAATTTTATTGCAGCTGACAACTACAAGAAGACAACTACAAGTACAAGCAACTAAAGTTGTATATTTTACTTGTACTGCTGTCTGTGCTTGTCTCTCTGTGTGTGTACATGGCGTATACTTTATGTGGATATAACTCAAAGGATTCGAGTGTTAAGCAAAGACAAAAGGAAAAAAATAAAAACAAAACAGAAATAATACATTTTAAGCAGACTTTAACACTTGACTGCCCCTAACAGAGCCCAATGATTGTCTGTCTGTCTGTCTCTCTCTTTGTCTGTCTGTCTAAATTACTGTCTGAGTCGAGTCTTAAGTAATTAAAGTCGACAAAAAAAAAAATCAAATAAAATAAAAGGCGTAGACAAAAGGCATCGCACATTCAATTTGACACCTCGAGCCTTTTGTTTTGCTGTGAAATTAACATTTGAGAACTAGACAAAAAAAAAAAAATCTCAGTGAATATTCATGTCAAGGTTAACGCACGCTGCCAAAGCGTATAGGTCAAACTCAATGTATGCCACAATGTGGCATGGTGGTAAGCAGCTAAAGTGCCAATGACTGTGTTAGCACTATCACTAGAAAAGCTAGTAAAGCTTTTTTTGCCACTTGCCACTTGCAGCAATATATGTACTCTATGAACTTGACTTTGAACTCAATAGAGTCAAAAGTAAAATTTCAGACGGAAATTCGCTACTTTTGCTACTTTTGCAAGTTCATACAAGTTCGTGCATTGAACGCGGCATAATAATTTTGCAGCTGCTTATTAATTTATTTTATGTTTTTTTTTTTTTTTTGCTTGCAACATAGCAGAACAACAGCTGAGACTTAGTATATGCAGCATCTACAGCGAAATTTTCGCCTGCTTGTTCAAGCCTCTCGGGAAGTTTTGTAGCATGTCAAAGTTCAACATGTTGAACCCTTTGATGTTTTTCAACACTTTCTTTCTTTCTTTTTTTTTTTTTTTGCCTGCAATTTTAATTTAAGCAAGTAAATAAATATTTGCAATGCATAAGCTTAAGTCTTTAATTTCAGCACTTTGTGTGCAGAAAGCAAAACAAAACAAAATATTTATTTATTTAAAAAGAAATTGTGTTGTGGGCCACATGAAATTTAAAACATAAACAAAAAATTCAATTGTTTCAATTGTTAAATCAATAGCAAAAAAAAGAGAAAGAAATATTATAGAAATATATATTTCTCGATATTTATATATGCAATGCAAATTTGCAATTCATGTGATAAAATCAATATCAATATATAAATCTTCTATATATACATATATATATATATATATATATATCTCACATTCATTTAATTTTGCCCCGAGGGTCAAGCAAAATGTTTGCAAAAAATCTTTTTATTTTTCTTGTTTTTTTTTTTTGCAAAATTATAATTGAGAAATTGAGAAAAACTAAAGTTTTGCTGTTGTATTCGATGCTATGCTATGCTATGCTGTGTTGTGCTGCGTCATGTTATTGCTGGGTTAAAGTTTCTTTTTGAAAAAGTTCTGCTGCACAAAACGATATGTGAAAAGTTTATGTTAGCCAACGGTGCGTATGCGTTATGGCGTTATCCTTATGTGATGTTGATGATGATGAAGAAGAAAACACAAACTGCGCACAAATTGAAGCTCATCTAAATGATTGCATGCACTTGTTTGCCTCATCAAGTATTTGCCGCATATAATTCAAAATTTGTTTTTTGATTTTGGTTTCTCTTTTTTTTTTTTTGGGGAATTTTCACACAGTGTTTACTTTTGAAGCTTTTGGCTTATAGCCAACAGCACTTATCATAATGTTTGTATGTTGCCTTGTGGCACAACAAATTGCGCGTTAATGTGTTTCATTCTTTTTGTTGTTGTTGTTGTTGTTTCATCATTTGATTATGTTGCCAAAAAATTTAATGTTGATATTGAATTTAAAGACGTTTTAATAGAAAGTTGCCTTAGGTTCACTTACTCTCTCTCTCTCTCTCTTGCTACTTCTATCTCCCTTACACTCACTGTCTATATATTGTTTTACCTTTTTATTGATTTTTTAAATGTGATTTTGGCTAAAAGATTGAAAGCTGTTAGCAGTAGCTACAGCTACGAGGCTACGAGACTACAAGACTAAAGGCTACAGCTAGCTCGTATTTCTATTAGCAAAATGCGTCATATTTACGAGCGTACAAGATTTGATTACAAAAAAACTTGATTAAATTTCATTGAAAAGCGATTTTCATTCTTTTAAAGCGCAATTTCGCTGCTCGCTGCCCAAAAAAAAAGAGAAAATCAAAGGAACATCAAATCGTAGGCAACTTCTATGAAATATACCTGTGAGTGAACAATGGAAAACGTTGCTTCTCTTGTTGTTCAACCCCATCAATGGTTTCGCGAAGACAAAAGCAGGTAGCATTATATACTACATGCACATGCAAGCACAGTCTTGTTATATTTCTAGACACAAAACGCGTATCACATAATGTTTTGGATTTTGATTTGGGTTTTGGGTTTTGGGTTTTGGTTTAGCTAACGGAACAAGCATTGAATGGATTGTGTATTGCGCATTTAGTCTAACGATTTTCACTGGTTTATAGCTGGTGAAACGCTTGTTGGATTCTTTAGCTTCGTATCATTAAACTGATGCTTAAATAAGCTCTCTCTCTCTCTCTCTCTTTCTCTCAGTTAATATATATATATCCGCATATAAAATAAATCGTGTGTCTCTTGAAATTACCGTGGACTCTTTCGTTTCAGCGTTAAGTGCTGCGATGAGCTGCAGAAATGCTTTGACGATGTTTATGCCATTGACGCCCCTAAAGTCATTCACATTGATTGTGGCTCATAAAAAGTAAAGTGCTCTTTTGGCCAAGTCGCCTCAGTGCGCAAATAATTACAATCCGACACAGACACAGACACATGCACACTGAGTGCTCAAAGTCAAAGCATAATAAAGTTTTTTAATGTCTAATGCATTTAAATGCTGGACAAACAGTTGAAACTACTCTTTGACAACTCAATATAACAATTCTTCTTCTTCTTCTTTTGTTTTCGTTTTTTTTTTTTTTGCAGCCATCAAACTTAAAAATCAAATGAAAATATAAAAAAAAAACTTTTAAATTATTTGAAATAATTATATAAAAATTTATAATGCTGCACATAAAAATTTATTTATTTTTTTTTTTTAAATTATTTTTATATATTTACAGAAAACAATTTCCTGGGAAATAATTTTCTAGAAAATAAATATTGTTAATAAAAATATGAAAATTAAAAGGAAATATTTAAAGCATTTGCAAAAATTATGCAGAAATTTGCAAATAAATTAAATATAAAATATTCTTTAGAAAACTCTTAAAAAATTTTAAAAATTATCCCAAAATTATAATATTAATATGAATATAATAATAATAAAATAAATAAATTAAAGAAATGTAAAAAAGAATTTTTAAAAAATTTAAAAAATGAATTGAAAAAAATATTCCAAAATTGTAATATTAATATTAATATAATAATAATAAAATAAAAAACTGTAAAAAATAATTTTTTTTAAATTTTAAAAATTAATTTAAATTATTCAAAAATTGTAATATTAATAGTAATATAATAATAATAAAATAAATAAATTTAAAAAATGTAAAACAGAATTTTTAAAATATTTAAAAAATGAATTAAAAAAAATTATCCCAAAATTATAATATTAATAGTAATATAATAATAATAAAATAAAAAAAAATATAAAAATTAATTTTTTAAAAATTTAAAAAATTAATTTAAATTATTTCAAAATTGTAATATTAATTTAATAATAATAAAATAAATAAATTTTAAAAATTTTAAAAAGAATTTTTTAGAAATTTAAAAAATTAATTAAAAAAATTATTCCAAAATTGTAATATTAATATTAATATAATAATTATAATAATAAAATAAATATAAAAAAGAATTTTTAAAAAATGTTTAAAAAATTTAAGATAATTAATTAATAATAATAATAATAATTATAATTTTTAAATATTTTAAAAATTCTGTTTTACATATTTTAAATTTATTTATTTTATTATTATTATATTAATATTAATTACAATTTTGGAATAATTTAAATTAATTTTTTAAATTTTTAAAAAAATTATTTTTTACATTTTTTTATTTTATTATTATTATATTAATATTAATATTACAATTTTGGAATATGTTTTTTAATTCATTTTTTAAAAATTCTTTTTTACATTTTTTTAATTTAATATTATTTAATATTAATCTTACAATTTTGCAATATTTTTTTTAAATTTTTAAAAAATTAATTTTTAAATTTTTTTCATTTTATTATTATTATTATATTAATATTAATATTACAATTTTGGAATATTTTTTTTAATTAATTTTTTAAATTTTTTAAAAATTTTTTTTAAATTTTTTTTAATTTATTTATTTTATTATTATTATATTAATATTAATTACAATTTTGGAATAATTTTTTAATTTTTTTTAACAGTTTTCTAAAGAATTTTTAATATTCAATTTATTTGTAAATTTCTGTATAATTTTTGCAAATGCTTTAAATATTTTCTTTTAATTTTCATATTTTTATTAACATTTTTATTTTCTAGAAAATTATTTCCAAGGAAATTCTTTTCTGTAAATATATAAAAATATTTAAAAAAAAAAAATAAATAAATTTTTATGTGCAGCATTATAAATTTTTATATAATTATTTCAAATAATTTAAAAGCTTTTTTTTCATATTTTCTTTTGATTTTTAAATTTGATGACTGCAAAAAAAAAAACGAAAACAAAAGAAGAAGAATTGTTATATTGAGTTGTCAAAGAGTAGTTTCAACTGTTTGTCCAGCATTTAAATGCATTAGACATTAAAAAACTTTATTATGCTTTGACTTTGAGCACTCAGTGTGCATGTGTCTGTATCTGTGTCGGATTGTAATTATTTGCGCACTGAGGCGACTTGGCCAAAAGAGCACTTTACTTTTTATGAGCCACAATCAATGTGAATGACTTTAGGGGCGTCAATGGCATAAACAGCGTCAAAGCATTTCTGCAGCTCATCGCAGCACTTAACGCTGAAACGAAAGAGTCCACGGTAATTTCAAGAGACACACGCTTTATTTTATATG
>JBAMBR010003088.1:0-20691 GCA_037044475.1 Zaprionus obscuricornis | reverse complement strand
TTATAGTGTAGTTTGACTGTATTTTGTTTTTTTTTTTTTTGTTATGTCTTGTTTGCTTTTGTTTGTTTTTTATGGGAACTGTGGCTAGTATCTACATATGTACAATTGTAGCTCTCATTATTAGTTCACTGCCAAGGTTTAGGCATTTCGATGCGTATGTGTTCCGCCGCCACCAGCAAAACATTCCTTGGGTAGAAATCGATGTATTACAGGAGATATTAAATCTGGATCGAGCGTTTTCATATCCGTTGGCTTGGTCAGCAATGAGACAATAGCACCTACCACAATCACAGTTGCAATACCAATGGGATTAATCCAATGATATGATAAACGATATAATGGAAATACTTCCTCATCATCAATCCAAACATTATCGGGTAATGTTACATTCCCTGGACAATTCTCAACGGATACGTTAAGCTTCTGTGAACTCAAACCACCAGCAGCTATGGTAAATTGTGTACCAAAGGATATCCAACCGGCAAGTAGAGCACCAGCAATACCTCCAACGGCAGTGCCAATATTATTGGCCCATGGCACCAGCATACCTAATGTAAAGAGACCAAATGTAGTGCCAGCTGCAATGGCTGTCATCGATGTACAGATGCTCAATATGCCGCTAAGTTTTTCCAGTACCAAAACCAACGATAGTGCCACCAAGCCCAGTACAATGATGCTCGATTTGACCAATATAGTTGATGCACGTTCACTTGGCCGCATCCTAAAACAACCACGTACAATATCCTCCAATATAACCAATGATGTAGAGTTGAGCACTACAGAAAGTGAACTGAGAGCAGCACCAAAAATGCCTGCAATGAATAGTCCAGCCATGCCATGTATATGGCCTACACTCTGTACTACATAGAGTGGCAGCAATTGATCATCATGATTAATGTAACCTGCACTTAATGGATCACAATCCTGATACATTTCATAGATTAACAATCCAACATAACAACACACAGAAACAAAGGCAGCGACTCCAATAGTAAATATTGCCATCGAGGCACGAGCTTGTTTCAACGATGGCAATGACATATAACGCTGGACCATTGTTTGATTGACGGCATTAAAGGATGTCCAGTACGAGAAGCCACCAATGAGCACACTCCAAACTGTGTGACGTACATATGGCGATGGATTGGTATTCGTAAATATTAAACGTCCACCTTTGGATGCATCATCGAATATCTTATCAAATCCATTGGCATAGTATGTACCTAGGGCGGCCACAACGAGCACTGAGAGAAACATGACCATTGTTTGCCAGGCATCCGTATGCACTACAGCCTTAATGCCGCCAAAGAAAGTGTAGAACACACAGACAATCACAATGACCGATGATATCACATGCAAATTGATGCCGGAAACTAAATTAAAAAATATAAAAATAAAAATTAAATTAAAAGAAACTTTTTCATTTTCAAGATATAAAAATATATAATAATGAAAGATAATACCTTGATTTAATGCTATGGCCGGAACATAGACAACAAATGGCAGGAAAAGTATCTGTAAAAAAAAAAAAATGTTATAAAAAGAACAATATAAAAAATGCATAAAAACTCAATGCCAGAAACATACCTCATCCAGGATAAACATAAAGGATGCAATGCTGCGTATAACCGAATGAAATCTCATTTCCAGATACTGTAAAAAAAAAATAAATAAAAAATAGCAGAAAAATGTTTTAAATATGCAAAAATTCCATTAGAATAAGCTTAAATATAAATGTTATAATATTATGATATATGAAACAGTTAAAACTGGTTTCTAAAGATTTAAAATAAACTTGATTTTAAACTAGAGTAAGAATGTCAAACATAAATATAAATTTATTGTCTAAAAATTTGTCTAGTTCTACTTAAAAAAAAAAAAATACCTTAAAGCCGCATAAAGTGTAATACTTATAAACATATTACTGTCAACTTAAAGTTAAATGGAAATTTATAGTTCTACTTCAACTTAACAGATATATAATACATAAAATAGATAACAAACACTATACTATACTAACTTAAATAAAAACCTAAAAATTTCCAGAACAAACAAATAATATTAGTATTATTAAACTCTTAAAAATAAATGAGTATCAATTTTCTATAGTTTTTAGATCGTTTTTATCACGCATCATTCCAAATTGTCAAGCAAAAAAAATCTATATAAAAAAAAAAAACTGAAAAATAATTGGAGGGAATCGAACAACAACTGTCAAGTGGCATGAAAATATAAACAACAATAACAACAACGAGAAATAGAATGAGAAAGAGAAAGGAAACAATATGAATATAGTTTACAATTAATCATTTGTGTGTACTCGTAGCGTAGAGTGTACAAAGTCCAAAATATATATATATATGTATATTGCCATATCTTAGCTTAATTAAAATGTTTGCCACAGTTTGCTATAATTTGTCAACTCAAATTTCAAATATTGTGCAGGTTGATGACAAATCATATTCAAAAATTGACTACTTCAAGTGATAAAAAGTTAAATATTATACCACGTAAATTTACAATTTCAAATAAATTCACTTTTTTTTTTTAAAGTATGCAATATATTCTCCATGATACTGTTGTACTTTAGTTCAAGTATAAATTCTTATGTTTATTGTAAAATAAAAAAAAAAATATATAACAGCTTATCAGTCTTGAACGTTTGTAAAATGTTCAGTTAAATCGTAATATATAATAAAATCAATGATTGCCTAAGTACTATATATACCCAATATATCTATATCGAAAGCTTACGTAGTATAATTAATTGGACAGCATACACGAGTACGAGTCGGGTTTCTTCTTATCACTTGTGCGTTCTGATTCCTTTCAAGAACTCATTAATGCAATCACATACATATGTATGTATTACTTACATATATATTATAGATATATAGTAGTATGTACATATATATAGACGATAATATGGTGAGCTATACTAAAGTCTCGTTGGAAGGGGATAATTAACTTTATAATTGGGCTTTAGGTTTTTTTTTTACCTCATATGACGATCCAACTTGTAGAGTCGCGAATACGGGTATATATATATAGGAGACGGCAATGCCCTGTAGTATGATGGCAATAGCAATAAACCAGTATTGTGTGCCATAATTATATATCTCTGATGTCGTACCTAGTATTGTAACACCCGATACATAACTGTAGATAAACCAAAATATAATCAGATAAGTATTAGATTGTGCGCGGGTGTTACATATGTATATATGTATATGCATTTTTTTTTTCTTTTGGATTATCATTATTATCAGACACTTACCTTGCTATTAAGCTCATAGCAACGGGAAATACTTTCAGTTGTCGTGATCCTAACAAATATTCACTCATCTTTTCTGAACCAAAATCATGTTTACGTGTCGCTGTACTGCTACTACTACCACTTGTTGGTAAAGTTGGTTCAACTTCCTCAATAGATTTCTTCTTCCTTCTACAAATTGATTAGTATAAGGATTATTATGATAATGGATATGAACGTGACTTACTTTACGCAACTAAAATAAATGCCAGTTCCGGTGGATAAAATAATCATGCTCAGAAACACGATATAGTCAACGCTGCCAAATCTGTAGCTGTCCGTCTGTAA
The DNA here is from genome assembly GCA_037044475.1 of Zaprionus obscuricornis. NCBI lineage: Eukaryota > Metazoa > Arthropoda > Insecta > Diptera > Drosophilidae > Zaprionus > Zaprionus obscuricornis. The sequence goes on along the minus strand of JBAMBR010003088.1, from coordinate 17,090 downwards.
AAAAAAAAATCATTTATTTGATAGATATAGAGTACTAGACATATAGTATATGTATGTAGGTTATAAAAACCGGCAAAGGTTTTATTTTACGACTACGTGCGGTGTAGATAATACTTGTTTATCACTAGACTCAAATAAATCAAATTCCCCAATCATAATGAGCATTTTCTATGGCATTCAATTCCATTCATAATCATAAATTCTAAATGATATATAAAAAGCAACAAAAAAAAATAGAAAATAAATAAAGAAAATAGTATTAATTTTCCAATTTTATTTTGACTTGATTTAAAACCATTTAATGAAAACGAGAAAAAAAGAAACATACATAAATAAAAAAAAATCTGTTTTCTCTGGATAAGTAAAAGCAAACATGACTAAAAGATACTCAGCAAACAGTTGTATGTCTGTATTCTCGCATACGTATGTAAATATGTGCGGGTATATCTTTAAAAATACATATGAGATTATAGAAATTATAATTACAAACACTTATTTCTATCAAAAAAAAAATAGAAAAAAATTTACAAATTTATTTATGTAAAATGATGGAAAAGTGAATATGATGAAATTGACTTTTCTGTTTACTTCTGTGTCTATCATTCATAAATATTTGTCTAAGCTTAACACATACACACATGTACATACAAATATGTACACATTTTAATATGTTTATTAATTTTATGTCTATCATGATACACAAATCTTTAAAAAAAAAAAACTTTATAACGTATAATAATAAAAAAAAACTTTTAAACAAATAGAATTTATTTTTTATTATTTTAATCCAATCGCATTCATATTTCTAGCAGTTATCATGATATAGTTTAATTTTTGATAAACTCATGAGGGCTTTTTTATACCCCTAAGCCTATGATTGGGCCAAACGCGGCGGGGACTTTAACCTTTCGCGCAATGTGGGAGATAATGAAAAATTGAACTTTGATATTGATACGTAACATGATTTGCATAATATTTTTGGGGACAGACCTGTCTATGCTTACATATGTATATAAATATACACACAAATATACAACACACATACTTATGCATATATGCATAATAATTTACCGGCTACTTAGTTATTCTTACCGATTCCATATTTCTTTTTTTTTTATTTGCTTCCAAACGCTACGCGTAAGCGAGACAAAAAAAAAATGTGCGTCAATTACGAAAAACAACACAAAAGAAAAATAACAAAAAAAAAAAAAATACACACAGACTATGTAATGGAATGTTTTATATCTTCTTTATTTTATTTTGTGTGTATTTTTCTTCCGTTCATCACAATACTTTCTAACTGTAGTTTGGCCGTCGTGTTTATTTGGCAGTTTTCATCATTGGTCGCGAAATTCAAACAGAAATTGTTACCGCATTTCAAAAAATGCAGCCAACAAACTCGAAAGCAAAAACCGAAATCTAAATCGAAAGCGAAAACAAAAGCACAAACAAAAAAAAAACACAAACAAAGAACAACAACAAAAAATTAAAAAAAAAAACTAAGTAGAAAGTTGTTCACGTTTTTTGTATGTTGTTTGGCCCCCGCAAATTCTGTACTGGCCGCTAGCCGCTGATTCTTGAAAAGCTAAAAACAAAAGACGCGTCACTGACAACGCCGCGAAACCAACAACTTAGCCGAATAACCGAAGAATAGCCGTATAACTGCGTTAAGTTAGATTGAGTTGAGCAGTGCAAACAACCGTTATGAATAAACGTACGCACGCCACCCAACACAAAATCGCACTGAAACCTACACTGAGCGCGTGCGTTGGGTTTGAGGGGGACCAACGCGCAAAAGCTCATTCGCTCGCGACTTTTACATTGTGTGAGAGTGGGAGTGTGAAAGAGAGATGCAATTGTGAGAGAGACTAAACGAATGAGCGTAAATGGAAGCTGAAATTTTTGCGTGAAAGCTTTATCGAGTGTTGGCTGTGTTGTGTGTGTGTGTATGAGAGAGTTGATCGAACATAAAATGCTGCACTTTGATAACAAAATGCAGGCGCACAGTGGAGCACAAAGTGAAGTTTAAACAAATTTAAATTAAAATTCAAATCATTCACTGTCTTTTATATATATATTTTTTTCAATTATTCATTTTATCACTTACAATTTATTGCAATTTATTTGAAATTTGATGCAATTTTTGTTAATTAGAATTAAGAATTTTTTATTTTTTTTTACTTATAAATACATTATCATTATGTAAATTATCACTTGTCTATTTATATTACATATGGTATGCTCGGTGTCCATATATGCTTATTATGACCTGGCTCATACATTTTGCGACCAATCGACGGTAAAACACACATTGCAAATGTCAGCAACTGTTGACGCTCCGACAGTTGTAACAATTATTTTGTATTTCGTATTTCACATTTCTCATTTGTTTCGTTTCATGTAATTGGATTAAGTATACGACGCGTTGCTTGTTTGGCTCCAGATTCGTTTGGCAGTTGGAAATGGAACGCGCAGCTGTCAAGTGATTTGTGTAAAGTAGCTGAAATTGTTTAAGATTTAAGAATTCATTGAGATATTGCATAAGTGCGCCCTTAAAGCCGTTATAGAAATGAGCCAAAAACTTAACAACAATAACAGCGGCAGCGGCAGCAGCAACAATTACAACAACAACAATAGTAAATCGCCAACGCGACAAACGAAACTTACTTTTAGGCGTAACTCAAAGAGCAATCACATCGATTATGAGCCACTGCAGTTAACAGCTTCATCTACAGCTGCAACAACTTCTGCTGCAACGACAACAACAGCAGCAGCAGCAACAGCAGCTGCATCTGCAATTGATGGCCTAATGCAACTTAAATTAAGCAGCAGTAAAATTCGTTTGCAAACCGTACAAGTTGAAATACCCAGCACTACGGATGCACTGCGTCGTAAATCAGCACCACAATTGCTTAGCTTTAGCATTGCACCACAGCTGGCAGTAGCTGGTGCTGCTCAAACTGTGCCACGCCTGGCAGCCTATCAGCCTACCACGACAAGCAACTGCATCAGACGATCGCGTACCTTGGGTATGCCCACTGCACATCAGCGACAGATCATTGCCAGCAGCACTAACAATGCAATAGACAGCAATAGTGAGCAGAGCAGTAGCAGCATTACAGGTGGTAGCTCTACATCGCCAGAATCCTTGCTAGACAATGTATTAAGCGGTGCATCATCTGTTTCAGTGCAGAGCAGCAGTGTTGCTAGTGATATTACTGTGGCTGCACCACAAACAGCAACAGCAGCAGCCGCAGTTGCACCAATCGTTCTACTGCCAGTTGCCAAGTCTCTGATGCCACCAAAACCTAAACGTGTGCTAGATCTGAAGGCATCACCAGAGTTGCGCATATCGCCGCCTACTCCAGATAGTGGCGTGCAAGTGGAACCAATTCCCTTGCTGCTGCTACCTAGCTCCGTTCCAGCTACAGTTGTGGATACATATGATACAGCTTCACAGAACTCACGCAGCTGTACACCGTCGCCAGTGGGTACGCCCATGGTGTCACCGTCGAATAGTTTTACAATGCGACCTGCTGTTAGCTTTGTTAGCATCACTTTTCCCGAGGATCTCAAATGTGCCATCTGCATGGATGTGTATACAGATCCGCGTACCTTGCACTGTCTACATTCATTTTGTCTGCAGTGTTTGGTTAATGACAATCTACGGGATGAAGTCATGTGGGAGGATCGTTCCAGTTATAGTTTACGTTCCTCTACGCCAGATATTGTTGGCTATGGCGATGTGGCAACTGTGTCACCGGCTAGACAACGTGGCGCTAGCTTTAGTTTGCGCAGTAAAAAATCGTTGGATCGCATGATGCTAAGGGTAAATTTAATAGAAGCTACAATTGGAAATTTAAAAATTTCAGGTTTTTTTTTTTTTTTTTTTTGCAGAGTAAAATCGATGCAAAACGTTCGACATCGGCATGCTCCTCCAATCGCAGCAGTGATCCAGAATCAATGCGTTACATACGCTGTCACATTTGTCAGTTTGTCACTGAGCTGCCAGCATTGGGTGGTGTGCGTCAGTTGCCACAAAATTTTATGCTAGTTCGACGTATTGAGGCACTGCGTCTGCAAGCCGGCGATGATGTCATCTCACGTGTCTGGTGTTCCCTTTGCAGCGAGGAGATTAATGTAAGTTTGCTTCTTGCCACAAATTTTTACAGTTTTTTTTTTATAATCCCTGCAGGCAACTTATCATTGCATCAGCTGTACATTGAATCTCTGTACGCTGTGCAAGGATGCACATGAACGGCAACGTAGCACAGCAAATCATCGCATGCGAAATATATTAGAGCTACGACGTGCTCGCAAGCAGAAGCAACAACAAATGGGATTAGGGGATAGCAATCAATTGCTACTCAAATGTAGCTTACATGGCTTTGAGCTAAAGTCCTTTTGCATATCTTGCCAGCAGGTACTATCGAACTTTCACTCATTACTCCTCTGCATATACTAATCTTTGCTCTATAGCTTGCTTGCTCGGATTGTCTGGTATTGCAGCATCGTAGCCATCGTCATGAGACTATTGCCAAGGCAATTGTACAGCTGCAAATGTCAAAGAAATTGCGTGAAGCAACGGATCAAACGCGTCCACTTTGTCAATATGCAGAGCATTCCATTGAACGTCTAAATGAGATAACACGTGGCATCAATGCCAGATGCGATGATATACAGGCACAGGTGGAGAGTTATATGAATTGTTACTTTGAGGCATTGCAGGCGCATCGTAATACGCTGCTACAGCAGATAAGTCGCGCTCGGGAATCCAAGGTTGAATTGATACTTAATCAACAGCTAGAATTGGGTAGGAGCTTGAAATAAATAGAGGGAGAGAGAGAGATAAATATATTGTTATTAATCTTCTAGAGAAACGCACGCAACAGGCTATGGATGCCATACGTTTCAGTCAGGAACTATGCGAAATTGGTGCCGATGTGGAAATACTTAGCTTTGCACGAATACTCTTACGACGCTTCGAGTATTGTCAACAATTTAAGCCACCAGTGGATCCTAAGGTAACATAAATATTTCAACCCAATATTAACTTGAAATTTTTTTTTATGGGAAATTTCAAAATTTTAGATTTCCGATTCATTGCATTTTCTATGCAAAATTCGTGCACCATCAACCAAGGAACAACATGATATTCCGCTATATGGCATCATTACCATGCAAACTGTGGAACCATCGCTATGCACATTGCAATGGGAAGGTTTCTCACAATTGCGTTTACATCGTAAAGTTGATCTATTGCTGTTATCAAGAGATAAAGATGGTGTAGCACTATGTCATGGTGGACTTGAAATAAATTCCATGATTAAATATAAAGATGTAAATGCCAAATTTTTACCCATTGAAGTATCTGATCATCGTGATGGCACCTATAGTGTCTCATTTACACCAGATACACAGGGTACACTTATATTGACAATAAGCATTGATGATAAACAAATTAAGGGTAGCCCCTATACATTTCATTCACGTCAAGTGCGTCCACATAATGGCATTTATCATTGTTGTGCCTTCTGTTCTGGTAAGGGTAGTAACAAGAGCATTAAATGTTCATGTGATGGACGTATGCCTGGTTATAATGGTTGCGGACATGGACATGCTGGTCATCCGGGAAGACGTCATTGGTCCTGCTGTGGCAATGTGCTGGAAAATTCAGAATGTAGTGTCGCTAATAAATTATTAAATAACTAGATATACATATATAGTATGCTCGACTATATGATACCCAATCACACATTTGCTGATGTCACAAAGTCATTCTTAGTACACTTTGAGTAACGGGTATAAAAACGATTAAAGAATTATTAAATAATTAAATATTGATCAGATATTTTATGCTGAAATTGTTTAGTTTGTTTTATTTTATTGGAATTGATACAAATACAAATAAGGTGAATAGATATAGAATAAAAAAAAACACATGATGATGATGATGATGCTAAGGAGTTTGAAGTTTGGAAGCTGTTCTAAATCTGCTGCTTGATCATCCTGGCCATGATTTAATCCTCATTGTCCGAATACCACGATAGGCGTTCCTCATAGAAGCGAATTACCATTTGTGGTATTTTAAGATTGGCAACTGTCGATGGTACCATCTCAGCTTGATCGACACCCTTGAATTGAATGAGGAATGTCAAACGTCCATTATTATCAGATGCTCCCAAAATTTTTTCTGCCTCAAGGCCATGATCAAAACCAGTGCCACCGGCTGTTGATATATCATTGCTACTGTCATCTGTATCAACGCGTTTTGATTTGTTGTTTGCTGGTGCAACCGATGGCTCTTCGGATTTACGTTTACTATTGCTACTGTTATTTGCCGTCGAACTGTTGCGTCCCGTTTCCTTTGGCTTGCTAGCTGGACGATCTTTTTTCGATGTCGTTGTTGTTGATGTGGTCGATGAAGTGGTTGGTGATGCTGCAGCATTTGCCTAGCAACACAAATACATGAAAAGAAATTATATGAAAAAAAAAAAAAAAAACAAACAATAAACAAAAATATTTATGAAATGAAAAATCATAGAAATTCACAATTTCATACATACCTCATCTTTACGGGCCAATTCATATTGTTGTATTAGATCTTGGCAGTCAAGGTTACCCTCTGGCTCCCAAGTATTTTCAGTTTCGGCATATCCTTTCCATTTAAGATAGTATTCCACTTTACCCTTGCGCACACGACGATCTAGAATTTTCTCAACAGCATATTCCTCCTCTTCTTCTTCAGCAGATGATGCATTATTAGTTTCAAGATCTGTCTTCTTGCCCATTTTGATTAAAATTTACTTTAAAACTGAATAAGAAAATTAAAAAAAAAAAACACATATATACAATATAAAATAATATAAAACGCGCATGGGTGTACTTTTCTATATGTACATGTGTGTATGTATTTTGTATATATTGGTGCATTTTGTAAATTGAGAAATTGTACATTATGGAGCAAAAAAAAAAACCGCACACAAATTCACAAATACAATTCAAAGTGTACACTTACCAAATACTAAAACTATCAATTTTAAAAGTCACTGTTTTTTTGGGGGCAGTAAGATTGTCTATTTCTTTATTTTTTTTAATAGCATAAATTTCTTTCGGTAGACGAAAAAAAAAGTGCGCGTTTCTAAAGTAATGCCGCTGCAAGCTAGAGATGAGAGATAATAAAACTCGACAAATTTATCAGTCGATTTTTCGCATATAACTTTAACATGTGAATGTCAATTACAGAGTTGCTTTGATGAGCATCGAAACTCGGTCAGCGTATGTTAATTGCGCCAAATATTATTTTCTATAGCGAAGTAGGCTTTATTCATCGAGATAAAAATGCCAAAAGTTAGCAAAAAAAAGAAAACATCCTCGTCCAGTGACAGTGATAGTGGGCCTGACGACGTAAGTATATATTAATACTGTGTAAATATAAATACGTGCATAAATACTTGTAATGATTGAAGTGAAAAAATTAAAAAATAAAAAATATTACAGCGCAATCAGCCGCCGCCAAGCAAAAAAGCCAAAGACACCGGCAAGTCCAATAAGGATAATGCTGCTGATGGCGGAGGTAATGAAGAAAATATTTGGGTACTTGAAGGTATGCGACAGGTGCGAATTAACGAATTTCGTGGAAGAAAAATGGTTGATATACGCGAGTTTTATGAGAAAGATGGCAAAGTTTTACCCGGCAAAAAAGGCATTTCACTATCTGGCTCACAATGGCGAAAATTATTGGAAGTAGCAGACGCTGTGTCTGCAGCTCTCAGAGATTGATAACAAACGGTAAAAAAAAAAAATAAAACAAGAATGAGTCATAGTACTTTGAATTTTTTTCTATTAAACAATTATCTCTAATTATCTCTATAAATAAAAATAAATACAACAAATAAATCATGTCTAGACATATTTACGTTTGATTTTTTTTTATGTTGAATTGAATGCATTTAAAAGTAGACTACAAGTAAAGCAACAACTGTTACTAGAATTAAAAATGGAAGCCAGCTTTTAATAAAGCTCCAAACACTAACATAGCGTCCACAGAAAAACATCCAATAACAGAGGATTATCATATTCCAACTGGAGCTGTCTTTGTAATGCATATTGCACAGTGCTGTCGCTACATGTGAATGACAATTGTCACAAAATAAATTGTGCATTCGAGTTCCATAGAGAACGGACGCTTTGGTTACAGCCTCATCCCAAGAATATGGACCACCATCGACATATTTGGGATGAAGACGCAAATAGCGTGTGGGACGTCCAAATGCCATATTATCCTCTGTTACCACATATGGTCCAGCAAAATCACGAATGATTCCATTACTCATACTGATACCCATGTGGCCGATAAATGGTAATATCCAGGTCAATACTGGTATCGGCGTCCAAACAATACAATATGGAAATCGGTCCAGTTCAAAGTCAATGGGTGGCAAACGATCCCCAATACATTGTCCAGCCATTTCAACGTCGTCCACCTGCTGCTGCTGCTGTCGTTGCTCCTGCGGATTACTGGTTGATGTCGACGATGACATATTAATTGTTTGTTATTCTAAACGCAATAGAGATTGACTCACTAAATTAGGCACAATATTTTTTTTTTCCGTTTCGTATGATAAAATGCTGATAAGGTTGGAAAATCTCACATATACATGTAAATTATTGTTTACAATGCTAAGTATGTCATCGATGTTGCAGTTATCGATATATACTTTTAATATCACTGCAATCAGCTGAGAGCAACTACAGTAGCACTTAACTATAAATACTATACTATGAAAACTTTTAATAAAACAATATTAATATATCAAAATACGATATGCGAAATATTTGTATTTACAATAATTTTTGTATAAATTTGAAATTATATTTTCTATTTGTGGTAGCGAACAATAAATTTGTGCTATTAATGATGAAAATCGTTATAAGGAAATCTCATCGTACTGAAAGTAGAACATAGATTATTTACTATTAGCGACACACTTAGATCATTTACGAAATAGAACAAAATGACGCAGGTTTATATTAATGGTGCAAGAGATGAATCTAATGTGCGACAGTACGATACTTTAGGTGTGACATTAAAAATCTTTAAATGCAAATTGATATATTAACATGTACATCTTATCTTTCAGATAGTTCAGTACAGGAGCTCATAAAAGCAGCGATTGAGGCTAGAAATCATGCATATTGCCCATATAGTAATTTTGCAGTTGGCGCTGCGTTACGCACCAGCGATAATTCTATTTACACGGGCTGCAATATTGAGAATGGCGCCTATGCGGCAACCATATGTGCTGAACGAACAGCAGCGGTAAAAGCATTAAGGTAATATTCTTATTAATTGCTAATAAAATAATAATAATAATAAAATAAACCTACAAATTACAGTGAAGGTAAACGTGAATTTGTCGCCTGCGCTGTGGTTGCACAGCAAGATAACGGTTTTACCACCCCGTGCGGTGTATGTCGTCAATTTCTATCGGAATTCACGGTCAATGGCAAAGATATACCATTATATGCGACCAGACCAAGCAGTCTGCCATTGCGTGTCCTTTGTACTAGTGTGCTACAGCTGCTGCCTAACGGTTTCACTTTTCTTAATGGAAAATAGATCGTTACATATGTATATGTATGTATCTGTAGTGTGTGAATACCCCATTTCGTCTTGGCCAATTGTAAATCAACCCTCAATCTTTTTATTTCTTTTGTTTACTGTTATTGTTATATATGTACATACAAACACATACATATGTATGTACATACATACATATATGTATGTATGCATATTTGTTCACAAACATACACTGTTAAAAATATATATTGATCTATAAATGTAGTTGTGTATTAGCCTTTTCAATTTGTGCTGACTGTCTCTCTACTCTCTACTCTCTCTCTCTCTCTCTCTCTCTATCTTGCTATTTATTTGTCGTAGTCTTTTCGCCATTTTGAAACGTTATCAACCAAACAGCTGCACTTGCCGCGTTCTCCGGCTAGTGTTTATTTTTGCCCACAACTAATGAAATACTAACAAATGTCTATTGAGACCATAACAACTGTCCATTTGCTTGCGGACGTTTGGAGGAGAAACACAGAACCGCGCGCACACTATTTATTATTAACAATTTAAATTTTTTTTTTTTGCATAAATAAAATTTGGTTTTTTTTTTCAAATTTCGACTGCAAGCAAAATTTATATTTTATAATAATAATAATAATTATGTCGTATCTAATCGAAGGTTTTGCCAAATCACAAATTGTAGATCGAGTCGTCAATTATGAGACATTGGGTAAGTTCAACAGGTGAACATTTTTTTTTATTATTATTATTTTTGACATTATTTAATGCAGATGATGAGATCAAAGAATTATTATTGGCTGCCTATGCAGTAAGAAAACGTGCCTATACACCATATAGCAATTTTAAAGTTGGCGCTGCCTTTCGTGCCACGCCCAGTAATATAATAATTAGCGGATGCAATGTTGAAAATGCAGCATTTACGCCCTCATCATGTGCCGAACGCACTGCCATAGCCAAGGCCATCAGTGAGGGGTATCAACAATTTTCAACGGGTGCTGTCGTTGCTTACGCACCAGATGTTTTCACATCACCTTGTGGTGTCTGTCGGCAATTTATACGAGAATTTGCTGGCAATACAGATATACCCATCTATATAGCACGTGCATTGGATGAACGAAATGATAAATCTGAAGAAACATTTCATAATGATGATCCCGTTTTGTGTACATCTATCTTTAATTTATTACCATGCAGTTTTCATAAATATTAAACACACAAACTTATCTATAGATAGTTGCTCAATAATCCAAAAATTGTTTATAAATAAAATATATATATATATATATATATGTACATGTATGTTTGTATAACTGATATTTCACTTTCCTTTAATAAATAAAAAAAAAAACCAAATAGTCAAATACACTAGTTAACAAATTTTAAGTAATTTATTTTTAAAGGCAATTTAAATTTAACAAATTTATGAATACATCCATAGTTTATGACAAATATAATGACTTTACGACAATGCTGATCATTAGGGGGCCTGGCCTATATAGGTATATTCGGATATATAGTCCAATCCTGAGCAAAAATTATGGCCAGGCCCCTAATGGCGTTACGTTGTCGTAAAGTCATTATATTCCTGATAAACTATGGATGTATTCATAAATTTGTTAAATTTAAATTGCCTTTAAAAATAAATTACTTAAAATTTGTTAACTAGTGTATTTGACTATTTGGTTTTTTTTTTATTTATTAAAGGAAAGTGAAATATCAGTTATACAAACATACATGTACATATATATATATATATATATTTTATTTATAAACAATTTTTGGATTATTGAGCAACTATCTATAGATAAGTTTGTGTGTTTAATATTTATGAAAACTGCATGGTAATAAATTAAAGATAGATGTACACAAAACGGGATCATCATTATGAAATGTTTCTTCAGATTTATCATTTCGTTCATCCAATGCACGTGCTATATAGATGGGTATATCTGTATTGCCAGCAAATTCTCGTATAAATTGCCGACAGACACCACAAGGTGATGTGAAAACATCTGGTGCGTAAGCAACGACAGCACCCGTTGAAAATTGTTGATACCCCTCACTGATGGCCTTGGCTATGGCAGTGCGTTCGGCACATGATGAGGGCGTAAATGCTGCATTTTCAACATTGCATCCGCTAATTATTATATTACTGGGCGTGGCACGAAAGGCAGCGCCAACTTTAAAATTGCTATATGGTGTATAGGCACGTTTTCTTACTGCATAGGCAGCCAATAATAATTCTTTGATCTCATCATCTGCATTAAATAATGTCAAAAATAATAATAATAAAAAAAAATGTTCACCTGTTGAACTTACCCAATGTCTCATAATTGACGACTCGATCTACAATTTGTGATTTGGCAAAACCTTCGATTAGATACGACATAATTATTATTATTATTATAAAATATAAATTTTGCTTGCAGTCGAAATTTGAAAAAAAAAACCAAATTTTATTTATGCAAAAAAAAAAAATTTAAATTGTTAATAATAAATAGTGTGCGCGCGGTTCTGTGTTTCTCCTCCAAACGTCCGCAAGCAAATGGACAGTTGTTATGGTCTCAATAGACATTTGTTAGTATTTCATTAGTTGTGGGCAAAAATAAACACTAGCCGGAGAACGCGGCAAGTGCAGCTGTTTGGTTGATAACGTTTCAAAATGGCGAAAAGACTACGACAAATAAATAGCAAGATAGAGAGAGAGAGAGAGAGAGAGAGAGTAGAGAGTAGAGAGACAGTCAGCACAAATTGAAAAGGCTAATACACAACTACATTTATAGATCAATATATATTTTTAACAGTGTATGTTTGTGAACAAATATGCATACATACATATATGTATGTATGTACATACATATGTATGTGTTTGTATGTACATATATAACAATAACAGTAAACAAAAGAAATAAAAAGATTGAGGGTTGATTTACAATTGGCCAAGACGAAATGGGGTATTCACACACTACAGATACATACATATACATATGTAACGATCTATTTTCCATTAAGAAAAGTGAAACCGTTAGGCAGCAGCTGTAGCACACTAGTACAAAGGACACGCAATGGCAGACTGCTTGGTCTGGTCGCATATAATGGTATATCTTTGCCATTGACCGTGAATTCCGATAGAAATTGACGACATACACCGCACGGGGTGGTAAAACCGTTATCTTGCTGTGCAACCACAGCGCAGGCGACAAATTCACGTTTACCTTCACTGTAATTTGTAGGTTTATTTTATTATTATTATTATTTTATTAGCAATTAATAAGAATATTACCTTAATGCTTTTACCGCTGCTGTTCGTTCAGCACATATGGTTGCCGCATAGGCGCCATTCTCAATATTGCAGCCCGTGTAAATAGAATTATCGCTGGTGCGTAACGCAGCGCCAACTGCAAAATTACTATATGGGCAATATGCATGATTTCTAGCCTCAATCGCTGCTTTTATGAGCTCCTGTACTGAACTATCTGAAAGATAAGATGTACATGTTAATATATCAATTTGCATTTAAAGATTTTTAATGTCACACCTAAAGTATCGTACTGTCGCACATTAGATTCATCTCTTGCACCATTAATATAAACCTGCGTCATTTTGTTCTATTTCGTAAATGATCTAAGTGTGTCGCTAATAGTAAATAATCTATGTTCTACTTTCAGTACGATGAGATTTCCTTATAACGATTTTCATCATTAATAGCACAAATTTATTGTTCGCTACCACAAATAGAAAATATAATTTCAAATTTATACAAAAATTATTGTAAATACAAATATTTCGCATATCGTATTTTGATATATTAATATTGTTTTATTAAAAGTTTTCATAGTATAGTATTTATAGTTAAGTGCTACTGTAGTTGCTCTCAGCTGATTGCAGTGATATTAAAAGTATATATCGATAACTGCAACATCGATGACATACTTAGCATTGTAAACAATAATTTACATGTATATGTGAGATTTTCCAACCTTATCAGCATTTTATCATACGAAACGGAAAAAAAAAATATTGTGCCTAATTTAGTGAGTCAATCTCTATTGCGTTTAGAATAACAAACAATTAATATGTCATCGTCGACATCAACCAGTAATCCGCAGGAGCAACGACAGCAGCAGCAGCAGGTGGACGACGTTGAAATGGCTGGACAATGTATTGGGGATCGTTTGCCACCCATTGACTTTGAACTGGACCGATTTCCATATTGTATTGTTTGGACGCCGATACCAGTATTGACCTGGATATTACCATTTATCGGCCACATGGGTATCAGTATGAGTAATGGAATCATTCGTGATTTTGCTGGACCATATGTGGTAACAGAGGATAATATGGCATTTGGACGTCCCACACGCTATTTGCGTCTTCATCCCAAATATGTCGATGGTGGTCCATATTCTTGGGATGAGGCTGTAACCAAAGCGTCCGTTCTCTATGGAACTCGAATGCACAATTTATTTTGTGACAATTGTCATTCACATGTAGCGACAGCACTGTGCAATATGCATTACAAAGACAGCTCCAGTTGGAATATGATAATCCTCTGTTTTTGGATGTTTTTCTGTGGACGCTATGTTAGTGTTTGGAGCTTTATTAAAAGCTGGCTTCCATTTTTAATTCTAGTAACAGTTGTTGCTTTACTTGTAGTCTACTTTTAAATGCATTCAATTCAACATAAAAAAAAATCAAACGTAAATATGTCTAGACATGATTTATTTGTTGTATTTATTTTTATTTATAGAGATAATTAGAGATAATTGTTTAATAGAAAAAAATTCAAAGTACTATGACTCATTCTTGTTTTATTTTTTTTTTTTTACCGTTTGTTATCAATCTCTGAGAGCTGCAGACACAGCGTCTGCTACTTCCAATAATTTTCGCCATTGTGAGCCAGATAGTGAAATGCCTTTTTTGCCGGGTAAAACTTTGCCATCTTTCTCATAAAACTCGCGTATATCAACCATTTTTCTTCCACGAAATTCGTTAATTCGCACCTGTCGCATACCTTCAAGTACCCAAATATTTTCTTCATTACCTCCGCCATCAGCAGCATTATCCTTATTGGACTTGCCGGTGTCTTTGGCTTTTTTGCTTGGCGGCGGCTGATTGCGCTGTAATATTTTTTATTTTTTAATTTTTTCACTTCAATCATTACAAGTATTTATGCACGTATTTATATTTACACAGTATTAATATATACTTACGTCGTCAGGCCCACTATCACTGTCACTGGACGAGGATGTTTTCTTTTTTTTGCTAACTTTTGGCATTTTTATCTCGATGAATAAAGCCTACTTCGCTATAGAAAATAATATTTGGCGCAATTAACATACGCTGACCGAGTTTCGATGCTCATCAAAGCAACTCTGTAATTGACATTCACATGTTAAAGTTATATGCGAAAAATCGACTGATAAATTTGTCGAGTTTTATTATCTCTCATCTCTAGCTTGCAGCGGCATTACTTTAGAAACGCGCACTTTTTTTTTCGTCTACCGAAAGAAATTTATGCTATTAAAAAAAATAAAGAAATAGACAATCTTACTGCCCCCAAAAAAACAGTGACTTTTAAAATTGATAGTTTTAGTATTTGGTAAGTGTACACTTTGAATTGTATTTGTGAATTTGTGTGCGGTTTTTTTTTTTGCTCCATAATGTACAATTTCTCAATTTACAAAATGCACCAATATATACAAAATACATACACACATGTACATATAGAAAAGTACACCCATGCGCGTTTTATATTATTTTATATTGTATATACAGTATGTCAAGTTTCTCTTTACACACTGAGAAAAAATCATATTTTTTGACTTTGCATGCAAAAATAACGCCTTTAATTATTTGTTTTCAATATTTTTTTAATGAAGATCTATTATTTAATAAATTTTAAATAAGTATGTACAAAAATAAAAATAAAACAACGAAAGAGAAAACATTAATGCAACAAAATATAAGTTTACACATTTTTGACACTGTCAAGAAAGTGTTTACACAAAGTACTTAAGCTACAGTTAAATGAATATATTTATCTACTTATACTATCTTAAACTAATTTTAATATTTAGTATGACCCCCCTTAGCTTCAACTACGAGTTTAATGCGATTTTTCATGGAACCGACCAGATTTTGTAGGTCATATTCCAACGGAATTTTATCCCACTCTTCCAGTACTGCTGCTTTTAAGGCGGCGCGGTTTTTGGGCTGCCTTTTTGCCACTTTTTTCTTGAGATAAACCCACAAATTTTCAATGGGGTTCATGTCGGGGCTTTGAGGAGGTGTTTCTATGACCTTTTGGCAATTGTAAAGGAGCCATGTGCGCACAGTGAGCTCCTTATGTTTGGGGTCATTGTCCTGATAAAATTTAAATTTTGGCTTTTTATTGACAATGAAGCCAAATTTCTCTGCACTCTTCCATAAATTTGCTTTTAAAATGGAGAGATACTGTTCAGCATTCATTGTATTTTCAATAAATGCAAGCTCTCCCACTCCCTTGCTGCTAATGCATCCCCAAACCATCACCGACAATTTGCCAAATTTTACTGTCGGAATGATGTTGCGCTGATCTAGAGCTGTTAAAGGCTTGCGCCATACTCTAGTTGGTCCATCATTGTAATACAGCATAATTTTGGTTTCGTCACAAAATATGACGTCATCCCAATAGTTGTCCGGCATGATGTTCATGTTGACAGCAAAAGTTAAGCGCTTTTCAATATTTACTTTTGAAAGCAGCGGCTTCTTACGCGCAACCCTTGAAAAGTATTTGTTCCGCAGAATTAGTTGGCGGACAGTTTCATGTGAAACGACCGTGCCACACTCTTCTTCCAACTCCTTAGCAAGGGTTCTAGTCGAAATTTGGGGGTTTTGACGGACCTTACGCATGATGAGGCGGTCTGCTCGATCGTCAATCTTCTTCTTGCGCCCACTTCCACACTTTGCCTCTAGTCTATCTTCATTTTCGGCTCGATTTAAAACATTATAAATTGTTTTTCGAGAGACACGGAACATCATCACTAGCTCAGCTACTGATTTTCCAATTTGGTGATTATAATAAATCAATTGGGTAACTTCATAAGTCAATCTAGCTCCAGGCATGTTAAATAATCTTAAAATTTGCTTTTTGACACGTGTGCAGCAAGATTTCGCAATTAAATGAAAAGGAATACAAACAAAACGCATAGTACAGAAGCATAGATAACGGTAAAGTCCCGTTTTTTCTTAGAATAGAACAAAACAGAATCGAAAACTAAAGTGTGTAAACACTTTCTTGACAGTGTCAAAAATGTGTAAACGTATTTTTTGTTGCATTAATGTTTTCTCTTTCGTTGTTTTATTTTTATTTTTGTACATACTTATTTAAAATTTATTAAATAATAGATCTTCATTAAAAAAATATTGAAAAAAAATAATTAAAGGCGTTATTTTTGCATGCAAAGTCAAAAAATATGATTTTTTGTCAGTGTGTAAAGAGAAACTTGACATACTGTAT
>JBAMBR010003087.1:0-25374 GCA_037044475.1 Zaprionus obscuricornis | reverse complement strand
AGAAACTTTTACAAATATAAGAAATATTTTCTATATATAAAAATATATAAATAAAAATATATAATACAAAAAATAATTAAAAATCAAAGAGAAATAAATAAAAAAAAAATAAATAAATTAAAAATAAAAATAAAAATTTGAAAAATTGTATTAAAGTAGAAACTTTTACAAATATAAGAAATATTTTCTATATATAAAAATATATAATACAAAAAATAATTAAAAATCAAAGAGAAATAAATAAAAAAAAAATAAATTAATTAAAAATAAAAATAAAAATTTGAAAAATTTTATTATAGTAGAAACTTTTACAAATATAAGAAATATTTTCTATATATAAAAATATATAATACAAAAAATAATTAAAAATCAAAGAGAAATAAATAAAAAAAAAATAAATTAATTAAAAATAAAAATTTTGAAAATTGTATTAAAGTAGAAACTTTTACAAATATAATGAAATATTTTCTATATATAAAAATATAAATATATGTATACAAAAAAAAAATAAAACATAAATAAATTAAAATAAAACTTTTAAAATATTTTAATTATTTATGTTTTTATTTTTATTTTTTGTATACATTATATATTTTTATATATAGAAAATATTTCATATATTTGTAAAAGTTTCTACTTTAATACAATTTTTCAAATTTTTATTTTTATTTTTAATTAATTTATTTTTTTTTTATTTATTTCTCTTTGATTTTTAATTATTTTTTGTATTATATATTTTTATATATAGAAAATATTTCTTATATTTGTAAAAGTTTCTACTATAATAAAATTTTTCAAATTTTTATTTTTATTTTTAATTAATTTATTTTTTTTTTATTTATTTCTCTTTGATTTTTAATTATTTTTTGTATTATATATTTTTATATATAGAAAATATTTCATATATTTGTAAAAGTTTCTATTTTAATGCAATTTTTAAAATATTTATTTTTAATTAATTTATTTTTTTTTTTATTTATTTCTTTTTGATTTTTAATTATTTTTTGTATTATATATTTTTATTTATATATTTTTATATATAGAAAATATTTGTTATATTTGTAAAAGTTTCTATTTTAATACAATTTTTAAAATATTTATTTTTAATTAATTTATTTTTTTTTTATTTATTTCTCATCTATTTTTAATTATTTTGTTGTATAATTTTATTTATATATTTTTTATACTTTTTTGTTTTTAATTTATTTATTTTTAAAATTTTTTTTTTTTAATATTATAGATTCTAAAATGTATTTACATATATATATATATATTTTTTTGTATTTCTTTACTTTTTATTTTTTAATTTATTTTTAAATAATTTTCCATAAGTATTATGTATTTTTTTATTAATATTTTTTTTTATCAAAAATTTGTTTTTTTTATAATTTATGTTATTGAATATTGTTGGTATTTTTTTTTTTTTTATTTTGTTTTACTTTTAATTTTCTATTTATTTTTAAATAATTTTTAATGAAAATTTTGTATTTTTCTCTCTTTTCTTTTTATTTTCTATTTAGTTTAAAATAATATTTATCTTTTTTTTTCTATTTTATTAAATTTGTTTTATTTATATTTGTATTTATTTTTATTAGATTTTTATATATTTTTTTTATTTTATATTTTACTAGATATTTTTGCTTATAGCATATATATTATATATATTTATTTTTATAGTTTTATATTTATTTTTATTTTTATTATTTTATTTTTTTTCTTACATTTTTTTCTTATATTTTTTCCATGTGCATTTTTTTCATATTTATTTTCGTGTTTTTTTTTTTTTGTTGAAAGCTTTTAAACTTCGTTTTTATCTGCTCAGCTGTCGCATTGCTGTCATTCTTCTTCTGTCTTTCTGTCTATATGTCACTCTGTCTTTATTTCTTTTCTTTAATCTGTTTGTCTGTCTGTCTGTCTGTCTGTCTGTCTGTCTGTCTATCTTTCTCTCTGTCACTTTGTCTGCCTATCTTTCACTCTATTCAACTCTCAGCTGTTCTCAACTGCTCATCACCTGTTTGTCTTTCGCTTTTTGTTCAGTTCACTGTCAGTCTGTCTGTCTCTTCAACTTTCAATCTGTTTCTTTATTGCATCAACGCCAACTTCCGGGTATTTTACAGTCATTTGTGATTAATACTAACTTTTTATAAATTTTAAGAAGAAAATCGTAGCATAATTCATCCTACAAGTTTTACTTGCTGCATCAATTTTGTGTTCTTGCTGCTGACACATCGGAATTCAATTATGAAATGCACAAAAAAAAAAAAAAATGTTTCTTTTGTCTTTTGACACATGAGAAAAACTTCTAATCGCATTTATTTTTATTGCATTTAGCTGCCTGGAAAATGGTAATTGGTTTCGGCATCCAGTGAGCAATTTAACCTGGTCCAATTACACCAATTGTGTGGACTATGAGGATTTGGAGGTAAGCAGTAAACAGTAAACAGTTAGCAGTTAGCAGTGTGGAAGTATCCTAGCATACACTTGCAAGGATATATATATTTTGCACAAGAAATTTGTCACATCCAAAAGTTGACGTTGCATATATATATATATTCATATTCAGCTAAAATATCCGATGTCCGTATGTTTCAATCCCATGTAAACGCCAAATGTTCATGAATTTTGACATGTGTACATGCTTCTTATGACACAAAGCTGTATATAAGTAGGAATGAGCAATATAGGATCACTTTATTATATAGCTGTCATAGGAACACTCGCTCAATAAATTATCTTTTATGTAAGAAACTTTTTTGTTTATATAGTTATCCGATTAAAACTTGCAGAATCCAAGCTGGATACAGACTAGTTTATTTTAAATTTGTCTAACATATCGTATACCTACCATAGGGACCAATCGGTCCGAAATTTCGCTTTAGTATGAACAACTTTTTTGTTTCTTTAATCAATCTATCTGAAACCTACAACTAAGACTAATATATGTACGCGAAATTTCATACAATTCGTAGCATTAAAACATAGAGCTACTATAGGAACTATAATAATAAAAAATACAAATTTTTCTATGAAAATTTTCCATGCTAAAGTTAATATTGTTTTCTTCTTTTTTTTTTATATATACTTTACAGTTTCGTCAATTTGTCAATGAATTGTATGTGAAAGGATATGCTTTATCCTTGCTCGCTTTGCTAATATCGATAATCATATTTTTGGGCTTTAAGTACGTAAGAAGATTGTAGATTGAATTTATATCTAGATATGCTGCATATGTTTATTATTGCTACGGCTACTTATATTGCAGATCCTTGCGTTGCACACGCATTAGAATTCATGTGCATCTATTTGCATCATTGGCCTGCACATGCATTGCTTGGATTTTGTGGTATCGTTTGGTTGTTGAGCACTCGGAGAGTATTGTTGATAATCCGGTGAGTTCTCCAATGTCCATTATGCATTATCCTGCTTGAGTGCATCTTGTTCTCTACTTCTCAATTATTCTCTGTCTCTCTCTCTCTCTCTCTCTCTCAGCCTTGGTGTATTGCATTGCATTTGGTCGTGCATTACTTCATGTTGGTCAACTATTTCTGGATGTTCTGCGAAGGATTGCATCTTCATTTGGTACTCGTTGTGGTATGTAACATCTTTCTCTCTCTCTCTCTCTCTCTCTCTCACACACATGTGCTTGTTACTTTTGATTCATATGTAAATTCGCTATAATTGCTCTGCAAGCATGCATACTTTATGTATTGCAAGACTCTTCAACCTTATCTTCTCACTGCGCCCACTTTCCATCACATTTCAAACAATTGATGCTGCATATTTGATGATATTTACTGCCGACTTGCAACTCATAAATCTCAACTGCAATAACATCTGGCTTAATTTATGTGCAAGCATCAAGCATCAAGCATCACCATCAACTGTTTCTCTTTTCAAAAATAGTTTTTCGTCTTTTTCGTCTCATCAAAATTGAATTTTACCATTTCACAATGCCAAACATTTTGTTTGTCTATCATTTAGTGACGCCTCAAGCCCCCCTCCATCAACTATCTCTTACTACACAGCCTTTCTTCATTTTCATTTTCATTTTTGATTAATTTTCTCTTTTGCAGGTTTTTGTCAAGGATACAATTGTAATGCGTTGGTTCAAGTTGCTCAGCTGGTTGTTGCCATTTCTTTTTCTTATACCCTACGGCATCGCTCGACATTTCAGTGAAACCGACAATGAGCAGTGAGTAAAAAAAAAAAAGTAAAGTAAAGTATCTATAAGATACTGCAAAGTCACTTTAGCTACTAATCGCTTCTAACTAATGATGCAGTTGACACTTTTAAGAAGCTACTAAAAGGTTCAAGCTTATGTCAAGGCGTTTACACTGCAGCAGCTCAAAGTTATTTCATTTATCTTTAATTCACTTTAAATTCAATTTTCATTTGGGGGGGAAATTTAAAATATTTTATATGGTAACACTTTGTGACATATAACTGGCATTTATTTTCCACTTTCTATAAAAATTTAATTTTATATGGCAACAGCGACAAATAAATGACAGCTAGGCGAAAATTTGCATTTTCTTTATATTCTCAATTTTTTAATTTTAATATTTATGATCTCCGTGCCATATAACTGACAGCAATGATATGTCAGCAAGTGAAAATTTTACATTTTCCTTATCGTCGATGCACTTTCAATGATAGTTTCTCAATAAAAGAAGATACATTTTATATGACCACAGTGCCATATAACTGACAGCAATGATATGTCAGCAAGTGAAAATTTTACGTTTTCCTTATCGTCGATGCACTTTCAATGATAGTTTCTCAATAAAAGAAGATACATTTTATATGAACACAGTGCCATATAACTGACCACATTGATATGGCAAGCGGGGGAATATTTGATATTGCATTCAACTCATATTCAAAGAAAATTTTACAAAAGGATAAAGGATATATTTTATATGACCATAGTGTTATATATGTATATATGGCAGTCCTTGAAAATCTATTTCCGCTTCATACTCATTTTATCTTTCAATCATTTCTTTAGCTGCTGGATGAATGATAGTCTATTTCTCTGGATCTTCTCGGTACCCATCACTCTCTCGCTTCTAGCCAGTTTCAGTGAGTATCTAATAGTATATTAAGACTATATATAATAATATGTACATCTAATACTTTTGTAATATCTTGCAGTATTTCTTATCAATGTGTTGCGTGTTATTGTACGCAAATTGCATCCACAGTCGGCACAACCAGCACCACTTGCCATACGTAAAGCAGTACGTGCAACAATTATATTGGTACCACTTTTTGGCTTGCAACACTTTCTATTGCCATATCGACCCGATGCTGGTTCACAATTGGATCGTTTCTATCAACTATTATCCGTAGTGCTAGTCAGTCTCCAAGGATCTGTTGTCTCATTTTTATTTTGTTTTGCTAATCATGATGTTACATTTGCTGTACGCACGCTGTTAAATAAATTGGCACCGAGCATTATATCGCCACCACCGGCCGGGAGTAATACTGGACAATTGGCAACAACCACGCCCAGTCGCGAGTTGGGCGTCTAAACGTAATCGCAATCGCAATAGAGTGCAGACCATTGATATGGCAACATTACGTTTTTAAGAAAAGGAGTTTCGCTAAGAAAATAAACCCAAAATGAAGAAGAAGAAGAAAAATATATATATGAAATATAACCTGAAATATACCAATAATAATTACCAAAAAAGGATACACATGGAAATATGTTATCCAAAAGAAAATTTGTTAACTAAAATAAGAATTCTAATATGAGTTCGCTATATAAAATCCCAGTACGAAATTCTAAGTGGAAAAATGTCCTAAAACCACCAAAAAATAAATATATATAAAAAAAAACTTCAAGATATTGCAACTATTTCAGATATTATTGTACAACTACAGACGTAGGGGCGCATATCATTATTATTATATTATTATCTTCGAGCCATGTCTATTGTATAACTAATAAATGTTTCTGCTGAAGAAAAAACAAAAAAAAAAAAAAAAAAACAATTCCAATTAGTAATAATAACAATTTTTTTTTTTTTTTTGTGGTAGTTGTATTTAATAAAGGAAACAAATATTTAGTAGGCACTGTAAAAGATAAAAAGTAAAAGTATGTAAAGAATATAGAAATCATTTGTCGAACTCATACGTACTGCATGTACCTAGAAAAAAAAAAACAAAATAAAATTGACAGAAATTGTTTGTGCCAATAAAAAAAAATAAAATAAAAAATAAAAATATACATATGTATCTATATATCTATAAAAATATATATATATCTGAGTATTAATATCATGAATATAAAATTGTCTTAAGGCATGCCAAATGATTTTATACACTTGCAAATAAAAACGAAAAGTTTTTCAAACTACAAATTTATTTTTGAATGATTGTTGCTATATCTATGTCTATATTATACTATATTAGTCCAATATTCATAAAATTTGTCTATAACCTAACTAAAATTACATGTTGTACAACAGACATAGATATGAATATGAATATTCAATGCATGAGCAAGAATATATACTCTATACTCTATAAGCTCTGACATGTCTAAACTCTGCAAGTATATAAACAAAAAAAAAATATATATATATATATATATTCCACATATACATTTTTAAGCGCTATTATCACCAAAGATTTCCAATCATGAAACATACTATATATGTAACTATATGTGAAACTATAAAAATGAAATGCAGAACAAGGTTCTTCATATGAATAATAAATACAAAAAATATATATATATATATTTATGCTATATATTACTGTTCATATTTATCATTGTTAATTGTTTAATCAAAAAATATATAAAAAACAAAATATATATATAAATATATATAGATCAAATAAAACCCGTTAAAACTATCAAAAGAATTTGAAATTTTTATTGATAAGCTGCAAAATGAGCAATATGTAAAAAAAAAAAATTTTAGGTAAGAAATTTCACAGTACAACTCTCGTGTATAACGTTATTTGCTGCTCTTTTGAACATTTGAAAAAATGCGCCAAAAATTATTGCATACTTTGAGGCTTATTTAAGTGTAGTTACGCTTGCTGGCCAGAGATGGCGCCAGTATGACAGTTGAATATCAAAGTTTGAAATCTTTAACACATTTTTTATACCCATGCAGAGATTACATTAATTTTGTACAGGAGTTTGTAACGCCACTTAAGAGGCGTGGCAGACCCTAAAAGTATATGTATTTGCTGATTAGCGTTGACAGGAGAAACCAAATGTGCATTTCCGTCTATCAGTCCAACCGTCTGTCCGTTTATCTATCTGTTCTTCTTTCCGTCTGTTACAAGCCAAACTAGTCTTTCAGTTTTATGTGTATGGCTATGTAATTCCCCATGCTCATAAGCTATATATAAGTCGAAACCGGCCGAATCGGATCTCTGTATCATATAGCTGCAATGGCAAGGATTGCTCGAAAATTGAGTTATTCCATAAAAAGTTTTCTTCTATTTCTATATATTGAGCAGCCGCATATAACTCCGGTTGTAAGTCTTATTTTATTTTAATACTTACCTTTAATAGTAAAAAAAAAAAAAAAATAAACCATAAATAAAAAAACATGGAAATTTAATTAAAAAAAATTATAATACATATATATTTTTTTTTAAATGGAAAGGGAAATATATAATTAATAATTAAATAATGAAAGCTATTTACAATTTGCGATGTTAGACTAATTCGCTTCGGATTTGGCCTTAAATAATGCCAAAACTTATATTATTTACAGCTATATATATATATATATATATATATATATATATATTCATTTACTTGTAACTTATAAGACACGATTTTAAAATTGTAAAATTCTAATTTTTGTTTTTGGGATTTTTTTTTTGTTTTTCTTTTTTTAATATTTTTTTTTTAAAACAAATTTTATATTTAGCTTAAAATAAGATTTAAAAAAAAAAAAAAAAAATTTATATAAAAATAAAATGAATCGAAGCATTGCACTAGATGTTGACAGTTTATGAAAAAAAAAAAAATGGCCATATAAAATAGAGCTAAAGTTATAGACATAGATATAGATATAGATATAGATAAAGATAAAGTCGTTTAAGTTAGTTATAAAATGTGTTAATACTTTCGTTCAAATGTGTGTGTGTGTATATATATAATAAGTAACTATCATTAGCAATATATCGTAACAGACAAATTTACATATATATATATCATAATTTATCTGTATATATAATTTTGCTGATTTTTCTCTGTATGTGTGGCAGTGTATTATTATTCCGTGTGTTGGGCTTCAAGAGTTCATTGTATTTTTTCTTTTTCTTTTTTTTTTTTTTAGTATAATTAATTAAATTTTTAACATATTTTATAATTTTGGAATCTTTCATATCAAATCGTTTATATATATATACTATATATGTATATATAATCGTTATATATGTATGTATATATCATATATCAAATTTATCGTTTTTTTTTCGATTTTGGCCTAGTTTAAGCTTAAGCATTATATAAATATAACAAAAAAAAAAAAAAAAAATTTTATGATACAAAGCTGAGAGATGCTCAATTTGCCAGGGCCAGGGCCAGGGCCGGTGCCAGTGTTTTGAAGAGTTGCGTATTTTTTTTTTGTGCTTTTTTTTCTATGTTCAAATAATAAAATAATAAAAATCTGACAAATAACATAATGATGACATTTGGTCATAGCCCTCATAAATCTAGATGCGTCTATATAACTAATCTTTAGATTAAACCGACCGTTGCTGTCAGCTGGCAGAATGATTAATCGATAAATGTATCGATAAACTGTGTGTGTGTGTGTGTTTTTATTTTAAATTCTAAATTTTCGACTATAATTCGATTGACTATATATAGCATATGTGCTTCTCTAGTTATCGATAAATTTATGTATCGATATATCGATAGATTTGTTAATTACTTAAGTGACAGACAAACCGAGATTACAAGATTCGTTATGCTATGAATGAATATAAAATGTATGTTCTCTTCTTTGTTTTTTTATATATATATATATCGTAGAATCGATGATTTGATTTATCGATAAGTCTCGATTATGATAATAAATTTACACAATTATCTAATTCAACTTTGAAAAAAAAAGGAATTCGACAATAAAAATTTAAATAACAGAAAGAAATTTACTCAAGCGATAAATTAATCGATAAATCGCTTTTGCCAGCTGCAGAGCAAGACTTAAGTAAAACATAATGGCACATTATAAGTCCCACAACCAGAATCTGTATCTGCTTTAACTAACGGCAAAACTATTACCCCACATCACACGCTCATCCCTATCAACAGTTTACATGTGTCCCCACCAGTTGGCGCTAGCCTGATAATATCCATCGCTGCCCCAATTTATAACACTTAATGGTGGCGGTGGCGGTGTTAAGGATCTTACATCAAAATCATCATCATCATCATCATAATGTTCATTGTTGTTGTTGTTGTTATTGTGACGGCGATAACGATGATGTGGATGTTGGTGTTGATGTTGATGTTGATATTGATATTGCGACTGATGGATCAACAGCTGCCGTAGCCTATTGCGCTTTCTACGCGGTGCAATGCGTCGCACCAGATCCCAGCCGACGGTGCCCTCTTGTTAGAAAACATTATGACTGGTCTTTGCCGCCAGGAAAGGTTTCTCCTCATTCATTTTCTCCAAATTACCGCTAAGCGTTGGATCCGTTGGCCTCTTACGCTTAAAGAATCCAAATTTCCATAACACATACGTGAACAAGGCAAGCAACAATAGGCCGCCAACGACAGCCAATATATAAACCCACATTGGCGTATAAGTTTCTCGCTGTTGATCCAAAAGTTCAGGATATGCGCGTGTCTCAACCTATTATAAAAAAAAATATTATAATAATAATTATCGTTTATCGATTGTTTCGATATATGTATGTAACTTACCATAATGCGATCATTATTCTCTAATTGTTCAACACCAAAATCTGCTGGTATTTTAACATGTGCCGTCGACATAATACGCACAAGATCAACACGTGGATATTCAGCAACCAATGTTGAATTCCAGAGACGTGCCTTAATAATCACTTGTGCCTCAGTCTTAGCTGGCATTGCATAGAATTCACATTGTATTTTAATACAATGTGCTGTTGCTTTATCGCAATTCAATTCAACAATTTGTTGTTGTTTCTTGCCTTTAAAACCGGAACCATCACCACCGCCACGTCCATCCATAAAACGTTCAGGTCGCACAATACGTTCCAATGTGTTGCGTGGCAAACGATTTGCTCGTGCTTGATCATGTTCATGTCCCACTTTTTGATAGTGTTGACTTTTATTCAATGGTTGCTGTAATTGTTGCTGCTGTCGTTGTGTTGCTGGCCATTTCATTAATGGCGCTGGTGCATTCAAATATGCTGCACTACGTAAACTTGCCAATTTTGAACGTAGTTTGAGAGGATTTATATATTCGGGTGCTACAGTACATTCACCCTGGCCAGTCTCAATGCTTGGACGTTCCTCTAAATATTGTAAATATGGATCATTGGCAGCCGATGATGATAAATCCTCTAAGGCACCACGACCCATTTCCAATTTTAAGGGTAAAAATATTGTTAACTGTACTTTGGGTGCTGCTGATGGACCTTCATTGAATATGGAATAGATATGCAGCAGTGGTGAACCAACATCATCAAGTTCTTGGGGTGCCTCCTGAAGTTTTGCAACGCCACTATAGAAACTTTGTTCGGGATTTACCCAACCACGTAGCGTTAATTCCGCACGACGCACAACACGCACCTTGACCAGACGCTGTGATGGTTCGGGACCAACAAGTTTTGATGTTGTATTTGTAAAAATTTGGAAATTCATTTCAGTTTCTTCAGGTTCAAGGCTATTTGGATCGAAGCGTATGGTAACAGAAACGGATGTGCTGCGTAACATGGGATTACCTAAACTGCATGCCACAAGTGTTGTATTGAAAACGCTGCAAGTTGCATTTGTCTATGAAATTAAAAAAAAAAATTATTTATAATTTTTTTTTTCAGGATTTATTTTCAGGATTTATTTTTGTTTATATTTCACTTACGGGTTTCTTGGTTGCTATGTAAGAGACTGTCTTCTGATGTGCAATAAACAATTGTGTTTCATATGCAGAATCTGCTAAATTTCTAACATTTACCATAAGTTCCAATTCCGTTTTATTACCCAATATCAATGTGTATTCGCCATTATCTATGTAAAAAAAAAAAAAAAAAAAAAATGCCAAAATTAGTAGAAGGAAAATTTCAATATTATTTAACTGCAGCTACTTACCCTCCGGTGTAAGATTTGGTTCAGCCTTGAGACGTAAATCACTTTCACAGAGATCATCATCACCACAATCCTTTTGGAATGTACCCTCAAATTCAACATATGCCTGTGTCTGATCTAATATCGGATTCAAGCGTATCAATGGTGATTCCGCCAATTCTGGTTCTTCCAATTTATAATCCAAACGGAAACGTATTGGTGTTTGTATATCACGCGTATTTGCCTTAATATATCCCGTTACCATTTGACATTCCGGACGCCCATCAGTACGTACACGTACCACACGACTTATCACATTGCTACGTTTATTATCACGCTCGAAAAAGACACGAGAGAATTTCTTTAGATGCTCAAATGTTTCCGCTTCGACAGTATATTGTAAATTGAGTTCACGATTCAACTGTTCATGCGGATCAATGCTGCAACATGCCTCAAATGTGAAACATGTTAGATTTGTCGATAAATCCATGCGACAACCAGCACGATTTGGATCAATATTACGTGTCTCATCACTGCGATAACTTGTCTGTATATTGATAATGGGACGAGCAAGCAAAACAACAGCAGCTGGTGGTGCACCGATAACTAAATCAACATATGAATTACCATCTAAATCGGTATTACCAGCTATTGATATACCAAAACTTTTTATTGGTTGCGGCATATTTCTACCCAATTCGGAAGCTTGAATACGCTGTGATGGTTTATCATTGAGACCGGTGCGTGAACCCAAATAGATATAAACAACGCCATCACCTTCATAGGGTGCACCCACAGCAATATCCTCACAATTATCCTTATTCAAATCTCCAATATTTGCCAATGCAAGTCCGAAACGACTTTCCAAGGCACCGGTTAAACGTAATGTTGGTTTCTTGGGTAACATATCTTTATCATTTTGATAGATATAGACAGCGCCACCTTCGGTCTTTGAGAATAACAATGGTGCAGCGACAATTAAATCTGGTTTCTGATCACCATTAATATCCGCTGTGGCCAATTCATAGCCAAAACTTGAACCAAATTGTTCACCATCGATAGTCAAATGTATGGGAATTGGATTTGTTGTTGATTTATCAAATATCAATACTTGACCATGTCCATTGGAACGTGGTGCTCCTGCTGCATATGACATACGTTCACCAAAATAACGTCCACCCGTAACAGCCATACCCAGATAACTATATTTATCAACTGGTGATGTATTATCCGTATGATCACTATAATACATATTCTTATCTCTCTCCAAATATTCACCACCAATTTCTGTTACAAATATTGTGCCACGCCATGTAAAGGGTCCAGGTGTGCCAATGACCATAGTATTATCATCTAATAGTGCACCCGATGTGCCTGCCTGACAATATCCATAATCCTCATGTTGTCTGTGGCAGAGAAAGAGAAAGATAAAGAAAATAAAATGCGTTGACATTAATAAATGAGTGCAGGGTCAAAGGGCAGGGTCAAAGGCCAAGCCCAATGGGAGAAACACTTGATGATAAATTGTATGAAAAGTGTTTAAGGTAATGCGAACTTCCAAAGTTGTTAAAGTTGTTCATATAATTAAGGTTACAGAGAGTAAAAGTTAGTTAAAGCTGCATAAGCAGAAAATAATTGAGTGTGTAGCGCTGGGAAGAAAGTTACAAATTTGAAAGGTTTAGTTAGTAGTAGTAGTAGTAGAAGATAAAATGAAAGTCAAATTGCAGATGGTAGAGGAAGTATTGCTTATTTGAAAGTCAGATGGAATTTCAGTCGTATGTCTAGTAATTTAAAGCAAAAAACTTCTTGATCCCCAAAATTCTACTGCATGAAAATTGTTGAATGTTTTAGCATAATAAAAATTAGTTGAAAGTACACGAGAGTAAAGGAAGCGCCAGAAAGTCTATGAAATGCAAAACTCTGTAGAGTGAGAAACCTATATTAGAGGAGCGACAATAATAAAAGTAGAAAATGTCATGCATACAGTCGCAATTTTTAGCATTGTCAAAAAAAATATATATATATATTTCATACAGCACCCTATAGTTAATATAGCCTAGCCCCAAACCATAGTAATACATGCATGTATGTT
The DNA here is from genome assembly GCA_037044475.1 of Zaprionus obscuricornis. NCBI lineage: Eukaryota > Metazoa > Arthropoda > Insecta > Diptera > Drosophilidae > Zaprionus > Zaprionus obscuricornis. The sequence goes on along the minus strand of JBAMBR010003087.1, from coordinate 12,019 downwards.
TTGTCCAAGATATGATATGGAAAAAAAAAAAAAAATCGAAAACTTGAAAACTTTTGTATTTGTTTTGTGGAAGACACGCGATGCCAGCGCAATGAAAAATTGCATGTCTATGTCCATGTTCACGTCATCTGCGAGTCTTTTGTCTCGTTTTCTTTTTTTTCCTTCTTTTTTTTTTTTTGTATTTCGTACAACATATTTTTGGGTGCGGTGCGACCGACAATTTTATTTTATTTTTTATTTATTTTTTTTCCTACAGCTCATATTATTGTTGCCTTATGCGCGCTGACATTTAAATAAATTAAAATTTCGCCCTTATGACATGAGTTCCTGCAACAACAATGACGACGTCATCGCTGTCACACCTGACCAACCAGCGAATCGCCCTTCCTAATCCCATAGCGTTATACAAGCATTTCTCTTTCTCCAATATATACATACAATATGCGCGATGCATGCTAATTGGCTTAAACTGAAGCTAGACACGCGCTGCGCCTTGTACTTCTCCCTACATCTCTCCATCCCCACTCTCCCTCCCCCCATTCCCATTCACCACTGTCCACATTTCTTCAGGCTTTTAAATACTTCACCTTGACACTTTTACAATTCTCCTGTTTTCATATATTTCTATTCTCATTCCCATTCCCATTCCCATTCCCAATCCCATTACGATTCCCTTTCCATTTCATGGCATGCATCAAATCAGATTTCAGATTTATCATTTCAAATTGATTTAAACACGAAACGTTTCTTTATTTTTTTTTTTGCTTTTTCGCCTCCCCGTATTCCAATATTCCCAATTTCCCCTATTTCATTTATGCTGTGTTCTGTTGCGTCATAATTTAGACCCTGATAATACTTGATTAGTTGCGGTTTCATGTTAATTAGAAATTTTCCCACTTCATTTTCTGCATATTTCAAATCGAGTGTAAAATCTAAACATATTTTTTTCTATAATTAAGAAAATGTAAATGTGTCGCATAAAATTCGAAGTCGAAGTTTTAGTCACGGAAATTTTTGTAAATCTTATATCAAGTCGATAACCAAAAAATTTAAATATTTATCGATATCAATTCATACTGATTTATATCGACTATTAAAAATTTCTTTAATGAAAATATTAATAATGAAAATTTTTCAGATCACAATACAATTCGATAAACAATAAATCGATATATCGATACAATAATCGATAAATTTAATTGATCAACAAAATAAATAGAAATTAAAATCTCTAACATCACACTACAGCAGTTCGATATACACAAATAAATACATTTATCGATATACATAACGATAACCAACAATGACCGCAAGTAATGAAAGTCTTTCCTCTTACAGTATAAATCGAAATATCCAAAATTCTATATAGCTACATATCGATATTTATCGATAACTTACCTTTGCAATGGTCGTCCTTTACATGGTTCATAAGCCTCATCGAACTGCAAATCGTTAGTCAATACATAGCAAAGACCTTGCCCAAAACGATTCTCACGCATCACTGTAATATATCGATGCGCACAGACCAGCACCTAATAATGATCATTGTTATCGATTAATTATCGATTTTTATAGATATTTTTCATTTTTTTGTTTTTGCAATTACTTTACATACCTTGCCTCCTAATCCTTGTGAACGTACCGTTACGCCCATCCATTGTCCTTCTTTGATTTCATCGTCAGATGGCGGCACTAGTTCATCAACATCATAGGCTATAGATGGCGCCCGTGTGCAATTTAAAGAAAAATGCATTTTGTTAGCAAAAAAACATAGAAAAAAAAAGTGTGCACAGTTTTGAGAACAGTTTTTTTTTTTTTTATTATCATTATGTGTGTTGTACGTGTGTGTATGCGTGTGTGTGTGTGTGTGTGTGTGTTTGTGTGTATGTGCAAGTGTCTTTGTGTACGTGTGCGTGTGCGTGTGTGTTTGTGTGTATGTCGCATCAGTTACAACATCAACAACAACAACAACAACAACATCAACAACAACAACAACAGTAACAACAATATGAACAATTGTGATAAAAATATGCAATAAATAAATTTGAATATGTTTGGTTTTTGTTTTTTTTTTTCGAGTATTTACAATAAGATTAAAAATATATTACAACAACAGCAAAAAATTCAATTTAAAAAAAAAAACAAAATAAAGAAATTCTAAAAAAAAAAATGCGAAAAAAAAATCTTAACAATAAAAAAAATATTTACAGCGAGCACCAACAGCAGCAAAAGTTTTACATTTTTTTTTACGCACAACTGTTAATCTTTAACAGTTACACTTTCTTACATGCAACAAAAAATTAACGCTCGATATACTCTTCAAGTGATTCACAAGTCGTGTATAACCTATGCCTAGCACTTGCTGATTGCAGGGTATAACTATTCAAAAAACATTCAACAGTCGAAACATTACGCATATGTCTGAAAAGTTCCTCAGAATTTAGCAGTTAAAAAAGTTGTGGGGAAAACATGGGGGATTTTGCGGTTGAGGTTGGGAAATTGGAAGTTTTTTTTTTATGGGGGAATCTGTTGCGTTCTACTTATAGAATATACTGCACACTGTACATGTGGGCCATGAAACAGGAACAACAGACAAAACGACAAGAGAGAGAGAGAGAGAGAGAGAAGGGGAAAGAGAAAGAGAAACAGTAAAACAAGCTGAAGAAGAAGAAACAGGAACTGAGTTAATCTGAAAATCCAGATGATGATGATGACGACAAAAATAGAAAACCGATCAAGAAAATAGAGCAACAAGTGCAACGAAGAAATGTTCCCGATTACATGAAGCATGATGAAAGCCAAATGCATTAAATGCGCGCTTGTAAAACATGCAATTGATCAACTAACAGATGCCGTGTTAAAAGAGAGAGAGAAAGAGAGAGTGTATGTGCAAAACATGCAAATTTTAGACATTTTTTTTTTTCTATTTTAATTAAATTTGTTAGCTTGAATAACGATTTTAAATACAAATTCCATTTTTTTTTTTTAAGTTTTCTTTATTTTATAGAAAAAAGTATATACCCTAAAATTGCACTATGCTTAAAAAATTTGCATGCGGCGCATCAAATAAAAGGAAAGCGCTGTCGACGTCGCTGTCAGCTATTTGATAGAATGCAGTGCGACAGCAACTGCAGCAAAGGCAGCGACAGCGGCAGCGCAGTTAATGTTCAATGCTTGCGGCCGGCGGTGTTGTTGTTTGCGCCTGCTTAGGCGGCTTTGCACATACACACATACACACATGCTTAACGAAAGAGAGACACGAGAGATGAAGAGTGAGAGAGCAAGTTTCGGTGTAACGAAATTGATTTTAAATGCATTTTAAAGCATCAAAGTGTTGAAATATGATAAATGTTTATTACAATCTGCCCGCAGCAAGATAGAGCGAGACAGATGTGTGTCTGTGTGTGTGTGTGTGTGTATGGATAAAGAGAGAGAACAGCTGAAGAGAGCGTAGCATAATGTAAGCTTGAGCTTAAGCTTTTGAGTGAGAGCTGCATGCTGCGCTTTTATCTCATCTGATTGCCGAATAACCTTCTTTTTTTTTTGTAGTTGCTCTTGTTGTTGGAGTTGTTGTTGTTGTTGTTGCTCTTAAATTTTTCATTTTTGATGGGGCGTGGGCTGAGACAACTGTAGCTGTGGCTGTGGCCCACAGTTTGACGCGTTTTAAGACGCGCAGTGAAAGTCGCGCCTGCGGCCCACGCGGTTTTATTTTTTTCATGTCTTTCCTTCTATTTGATTGCGCAGCTGCAACAGCTGCTCAAAAAGAGTGTACAAAATATATGAGTACGCGTATATATTGCTATCTCTGTCTCTATTGGCCTAGTCCCTAAATGAACTTTTGACATTGACAGCGCGTTGGCTGCGGCTGCTGCTGCTGCTGTTGCCGCTGCACTGACCAGTGCTGCCCATTGCCGCCCAGTGCTGCCACGCGCTAGTGTGCTGCTGTGCTGCGCGGTTTTAGTATATTAAAATTTTATAACTCAACTTAAGTTCTGTTGGTGCAGGGTATGTGCTGTGTATGTATGTAATAGCTCTATTGTGGCATGTGCGACGCGACAACAATTTGAGACGCGTCGTGCAGCGTCTTCTCAAGAATTTCTTCATGCTACACAAATTTGCGTTATTTTTATGCGCTGTTGTCGTTTTTATTTTTTATTTTTGCATTTTGTGAAATTTGTCACGTTCTTCACAACTCTTTGCATGCTATCTCTTTCACACATAGGGTAGAACATTGTTGCGCTGTGCTGGCAACACGCTCTGATTGTTTCGCGTTACCAATAGCAAAAGACCAGAAATAACAGCAACAACATCAGCAACAACAACAACAACAACAAAACTGGCACAGACGCCACGCCGCTGCTGCTGCCGTCAGTTCGCAACGGTTCGGAATGCGAACAGCAGCTCATAAAAGCGTCAAGCGCATTTAAGGTTGGGTGATGGCAACGAGTAAGAGAGAGGCGCAGTTGCGCCAGCTGTTGCTGCAAATGAATTTACATACAAACATGTGCACACAAGCAGCAACAACAACATAAATGAGTAATTGTTTAATTAATGTTAAATGAATCGCCAAATGTTAAAGACTCAACAAAGAGGAAGAGACAAAGAGAGAAAGAGAGAAAGAGAGAAAGAGAGAGAGAGAGAGAATCCCCCTAAATGCAAAAGTATGACGAAGAATCTAACAACAGTCGAACGCCTAGATCTGCAAAATGCGACGTCAATAATTTTGATGCTATGCCGCTGACGCGCTAAAGTTAACGCTGCTGCTGTTAGGCGCTGACGTCGACGCTGACGCTGACGCAGACGCAGACGTTTACGCAGCTTGACAATTTCGTGTTAAATAATTTGTGAGACAAAGAGAGAAAATGCCCAAAAAAAAAGTACAAAACTGTTGACAACAACAAAAGAGCAAATAACATTAATGAGAAGCTGTTCAAAAAGTGTGAGTGAGACAGAAAGATGCTGCGAAATGCTGGCAGCGATTAAATAAAATTTCGCTGATATTTGATTATTTTGTTAAGCTTGAAATAATAAATTCAGATAATATGACAAAAAAAAACAAATAACGAAACAAATCAGAAAAAATAAAAAAAAAAAAATATTATAAAAATAAGAAAAAAAAAAAAAATAACGTTGCTAACTTTCAGATTCTAATTTGCATTAATCAAGTTTTTATACCCTGTAGCCTAAGCGTACGCTGGGTATATTGACTTATGACATTTGTAAAAAAATTTTAACATATGGCTAGATGGTGAGTATCTTCGAGTTCAGCAGCAAACGCTACTCTAACTTTCTTATCTGCTTTTCAAAGAGTATTTAACGAGCGTAACGTATCGTTTATGCCATGAAATTATTTCAAATTAATGTTCAACAATTAACAAAATTATATAAAATCTTGTGTAGAGTATTAAAAAAACATTTTCTATATAACCTTGAGGAATCGTTAGATTATCAAATCAAATTTATTTTGGATTTTTTTTATTTTTATTTATCTGAATTCTGCGAATTAACACAAATTTCATGCAAATTTTTATTGCAAAAATGTTTAAGATTCAGCAACAAAAATGTTGAAAAATTCTTTGTATTTTTTTTTTTTTGCAAAATTTTCGAAATATGTAAATGTGACTTGACCTGCTTTGGATTGTGTCAAAGAAGAAATTACAAGACTTTTTTTTATTATTATTAATTATTTAACATAATATTTAAATTTTTCAGTGTCAAAGACAACAAACAAAAAAAAAAGAAAAAGAAAAACAAGTTGTCGAAACTTGCCCTCAGGCCAAATACAAAATTCCAGCGAGACTTTTAACCTTTAAGCAAAAAAAAAAAAAGAGCATGAAGAAGAAGAAGTAAGAGAAGACTTAGACGAAGCTTAGGAAGCAAAGAACAAGAAACAAAACGATGTTTGTTTTTATTTCATTTTGAAGACAATGATCTAGTTAATTACAATGATTAACGAAAAGCAAAAAAGAAAAGAAAATGTTTGTATGTTTTATCACGATATTAAAGTTATAAAGTTATATATATAAAGCTGTATATACATATGTATATGATATATTTAAAGATTAAAAGTTATATATATATATTTGTATACTTAGTAGTAGTATAATAATATGTATTAAATATTTAAGCTAGTAACTAAACATTTAAAGTATTTACATATGAAATTTTATTTTTTTTTTTATTTTATTTTTTTTTGGCGCATGCAATCAAAACTAGTAGTAACAAAATGGCGGCGTTGGCGGCCGATTTGAGCATGCGTGCGTGGGTGACTGTACATTGCGTTATTTATCGATAATTCATTATATACATAATATGTGCAGCAAATTTTCATTTGTTTATATCGATATATTAATCGATTATTTATTGCATTTCAAATGGTTAAAATAAATAAGTATGAGCAAAAGAAAATATATTTATAATATAATATTAAAAAAAAAAATGCAAATAATAAAATTAATTAAAGATTTTTAAGATTAAAAGATTAACAATCAAAATGAATTATGCTCGAATTGTGTATTAGTTTTAATTTTAATTTTAATTTTGATATTTATTTAGGTTTTTGGTTTTTTAATTTTTTTGTTTAACAACAAATAAAGCACCCATACCACTTACTAGATTCATAAGCTCCGCCAGATGCTAAATGATAAATTTCAGTTTTCAATATTTTTGTTTTTAATTTTTTATTTTTTTTAAATGTCAAAAATATTTGATCAATTATTTTGTTTTTGTTTGTGGGGAGAAGATAAAACAAGTTTTCCATATTCGCACCGAATTTTGATATTTTTTTTTATTTTTCAAAAAAATAAAAATATACGGGTAGGACGAGGGGAAGGATTTACGTAAAGAAGAGAACAAAAGCAAAAATAAAGAGAAAAAAAAAGAAAAAATTATAAAAAAAAACAATTGATAAAAATTTCGTTTTTTTTTTCATATAAATATAAATTTCTATACAATATAAAAAATGTATTTAATAAATACTATCGGTATAATATATATATACATATATATCAGACAAATATATATATATATCTAATAGTTAAAACAAATAATAAAAAAAAAAGTGTTAAAATCATTTTAGTCACAAATTTTTTTTTCGCTTTTTACAACATTTTCATTTGTTTTTTTTTTTTTTTTTGGTTTTATTATTATTATTATTATTGTTTTTTTTATATACATACGAAAAAACTAATTAAATTAAAAAAGTAATTAATAATAATAATCAATTATTGATGCCTATAATTTATATTATACGCGTAATTATTATCGACGAAACTAAGCGCTAAAACATGTTAGTCACTGATCATTTAGTATACTTGCTAAGCTCCCTTAATCACTATGCTAGAAACTTGCATTAAGGTTATATTAAAAAAAAAAAAATTAATTAATTAATTAAATAATAACATAAAATTCACCTTCACCTTGAAAATTAAGTTAATTTAAGTTATTTTTTATTTCATATAATTTTTTTTTAATTCGTTTTTTTTTTTTTTTTTTAATTTTACCTAAAATTTTATCCTATATATTAATTTTTCCAATTCTTTATGCTCTTCCAAAAAAAAAAAAACAGGAAACGTAATATTTTTGCAGCATTTTCATATTATCAACATAAAAAAAAATCTGAAAAATTTCTAAAAAATTATATACGTAGTGCTTATTGACCTAAGAAATTAATATCCTATATATATCACATACTCTATATATTCTATATATTTATAATATGATTCTTTATAAAATCGTTAATATCTACTTACATCGTCGACCATCGGTTATAACCTGCTCACAATCATTGGAATTTGTTGTTATGGGACACATATAGAGGGCACCCGATTCATTGGTATTTGGCTGTTTATTTTGATCCAATGGTGCTCCGACCAGTAAACTGTAAATATAACAATTACAAATAGAAGCAATTTTAGACTTCTGCAAAATATATAGTGAACTTTAGATTCTATAGCAAAAAAAAAAAAAAACCTTTTCCCACAAGGCGAAAAACAGAGAGAGGAGAAAGCTCTAAATAATATGAAGCGCTGCGGTTAAATGTTATGCATTGGTAATGTACAGTGGTATGGCACAGTGGTACATTGTGCTGAGCTTGAGTTTAGAGTTTCAGGTGTCGGTACATTACAAATTTCAGTGGCAATATGTATAAAAATGCATACTGCAGACTGCACAGTGACACTAAGAAGTGAGGGAGCGTGTTGCAGAGAGAGAGAGAGAGAGAGAGAGAGAGTGGAGAGGCAAGGTAGTAAAGGTATGTAGGTTCGATTAGGTACGCTTTGGGCCGCTGCCAATCAAATGAACTTGCAGCGTAGGCAGACGGCTTCAGGCAGTTCAATGCACTGCTCACTATATAGACAGATATATATATATATATTTCGGGGGCTTGGTCATGCTGCCCAAAATATAAAATGTAATTACTTAAGCGAGGAAAGAGGCAAAGTAACCAAAAGCTCAGCACGACAAGGAGACGGCAAGACAGAGAGTGTGTGTGAGAGAGAGAGAGAGAGAGATAGAGACTAAACGACTGGGCAACTGTCGCGATTCTGGGCGCGTCAACACGAAGGCTTCACCCACGTTGCACAGTGTTAACATGCAACTTCATTATCCTCAATGCAGCAAACAGTTGTAACTGCAATAACAGCAAACAGCAAACAGCAAACAGCAACAACAACAGCAACAGCAACATCAACAGTTGCAGCAGCAGCAATTGTCAGTTTATGGCTGCCATTAAGTGTGGCACCTACACATTGCCACATTGCCCGAAAACTCTTAAAGTCGATGGCAGTCAGGCCTTTCATGTCATTTGCTGTTGTCGCCTCTCAATTGACACTTGCCCGCACATTATACAACACTGGTCGCACATTTAACGATCCCCAACTTTAAGTGTTGACCATTAAAGTTTTGACTTCAAACCTCTACATTTTACAACTTATCTTACTCTTTCGTCTCGTCTTGTCTCTTCTTTTCTCCCTTCCCTTCCTTTCCCTTCGCTTCCCTTCTCTTATCTCTTCTTCTCTATTGCACACAAAGAACTAGTTCATTGAAATGTTATGGCAATCATTTTAACCTGAAACTTTTTTTTCACTGACTTAATGAAAATCATAAAAAATGAAAGAAAGAGAAAAAAAAAAAAAAATTCAAATTTCTTTTTTAGTTCAACTCATTAAAAAAGTTCAAAAGTTAAGTAGATGAATTAAGAAATTGATGGGAAAAAATGAAAGCAACTAGTTTTGTTAACTGCTAAAAGTTCTTATGAACTAGTTCCAGCTAAATTTAATTTCAATTTGTTATAGATTAAAATCATTTTTAGTATTTGCTTGTGAGTGTGCAGGAACTAAGAAAGTTCTTATGAACAAGTTCCAGTAGAGAAAATGAACTAGTTCACGTAAAATGTAGTTAAAAATTGATCAGCAATGAACAGTCTTTACAGTGGGCAAAAACTAATGCAAGCTATAAATGTTCCAATGAACTAGTTCCAGACACATTTGATCTGAATTTACTGTATATTGAACTGATTTCATATTTCATATTCACAAGTGAGCACGTAATAATTCTAATGAACTAGTTCCAATACAATTTTTGACTTGATTCTAATTAATTTCCAAATTTTCTTATGAACTAGTTTCAAACTAGAAATAACTTCAATTTTGCATAAAATCAAAAACTGACTTAAATTCTATTTAAAGTTTCAGCATTGTGAGTGCTAATGAAAACTAGTTCAAAGCTGATGTTTTTTTTTATACAAAGAAAGAAGTTATAGCTGCAAACTGAACTGATTTATACTTTATAGTTGTAGTTGAAAACACATAAAAATTCGCATGTTTCATGGGCTTCCAGTTATGGTAAGATAGCCTCAAGCTGATAGTGTTACGCTTCGAGTCTGAGAGTCTAGTCTCGTTTCTTACTGCATTTCTAGTACACATCACGACTTTATAGAGCAATCAATTTGATGGTAATAACTTCTGAATATCTCAATGCACACCCACTGAACCAATCAATAAACCAAGAACCCAAAAAAAAAAAACTAAAAAAAAAAAAACTGAAAACCATCAAAAACTGGTTCCATCGAGCTGGCAACATGCTGCCTAGAGACCTGATTCAGACACTTATTGACCACACTAACAACTTCTGCCACGTTCGTCGTCTCTCTCTCTCTGCCCCCTAACGACTTAGCATCTTTGCCACATCGTGTGGCCACTTATTGTTGACACTCTGCAACATTCTCATTCCATTTTTATTGCCTACCCCTCCCCCCTCCCCATCCATCCCTCTTCCTCCTCATGTGTCACGATGCGCCAGATATACTAGAGATAGAGATACAGTGAGTGAGTGTAAGTCTAGATTCTGGCCTAAACCTTGTTATGCCTGTCTTTGGGTTGTGTTCGCTTGGCTGCTCATTTAGCATGTTTAGTTTCATGTCAACTTGTGAGATTTGGTAATGAAATGAGAAAAGAAAAGAAAAAAAAAAAACTAAATAAAAACCAAGAAAATATATAAGCAGCTCAATGTGTGCCACACACAGCCTATGCATTACTCTAACTGTACAGCTTCATATACTGCAGCTTAGATATTTCTTAAAATTATTATGTGATAGATTATTTGTGTTAGATTTATATGCTTAGCTATAAACATAAGCAGCAGCAGCAGCAGCAGGCAGCAGCACTACCAAATTTCATGACTATATAATTACAACAAGCAAAGTTCATAAAGTTTCTTTATGTATATTTATATATTTTTTATACTCTTTGCAGAGGGTATATTTATTTTGGCCAGAAATTTGCTAAAACATATTTGTACGCTTGGTAAATATTCTTGATTAGCATTGACAAAATCTGCATGTTTCTTAGTCCGTCTCTCAGTCTCAATGAAATATAAATATAAATTCTTTCTATGCCCATAAGCTGTATATATATAAATCGAATAGGACTACTATATCATATAGCTGTCATAGGAACAACCAGTCGTTATTTGTTATTTGTTCAGTTATTCCATTGAAAATTACAGAAAGTTCAGGGACGAGTTATATATCTCATAAAAAATTTGATTCAAATCGAACTACAACTTCACATAGCTGCCAATTGCTAGAAAATTGAGTTCTCCTAATGATAAAAGTCTTTTCTACGACTGCAAAGGAAGTGAATGACATCTTTGAAATGCCGTAGATAATTTTGATTTTCTGTTTTTTTTTTTTTTTTATTGTTGTTGTTGTTGTTTTTTTATACACTCGTCTATCACATCTAATGCATTTTCATACAATAAATTTAGAGCAGGCATAGAGTATTGCAAGTATTGCGTCTTATGTCTTGTGTCTTGTGTCTCGCTCATCGCTCGTAGAACATATACATAAATCTGTTCATAGAGCGCCGTTAAGCCCATAAATCTTAAGGCATTTTGGCCATTGGCGAAGAGTCTATAAACATTTTTTTTTTTTTTTAGTTTTAATGATCAACATTCCTCAACTTAACAGAACTATTTCTTTCTCTCTCTCGCTCTCTCTCACGCTCTCTCTCTCCTGCTCTTGCTCTCAGTGTTGAGACTTAAGTCGTGCAGTTCGATAGCAGTTGAAATTCTTGTCTAGGGCGCTGGATTTTATGCCACTTGCCACTTGCAGCTTACAGCTTACAGCTAGCTGCTTGCCACTTAGCTTATCAATTAGCGCTAAGGCTTTCAGAGGCAGCTATTGCAATTGAGGTTTTTGGGTTCGAGTTCGCGTTCGCGTTCGCGTTCGAATTGGGGTTCGGGTTCGGGTTGAAGTTGTAAAGAAACGATCGAGTCTGTTGCATACTCACACACTCACACACACAAATCAATTATCGCTTGCGGCATGAAGTGGAAGACGCACACACACCGCTCGCTCCACTTGCAACTCTTTTGTATATGCAATTAAATGCTTATAAGATGCTGGAAATGAATGCAGAAGCACTCAATGCATACCACACTCATACACTCACAAACACTCACAATGCACTCATAGTGAATGCATTTAATTAAATTTAAGACTTTTAATTGCCACATAAAC
>JBAMBR010003086.1:0-55785 GCA_037044475.1 Zaprionus obscuricornis | reverse complement strand
TAGAGATCATTGCAACTTGATAGCGTAGCGTCAGATGTCAAAATTGCCAAAATTGTGGGTGAATAACTTGACGACGCGACTACAAAATATATATTTATTTTTTCGGTAGATGCAAAATATGAACTTTGATATGACGGAGACGAAACGCTCAACAAAAAAAAAAAAATAAAACAAAAGACGATGCTGAATCGAATTACTTAAGTCACTTACCGATAAACAAATGTTACCTTTGCTCAATAGTAATAGCGAAAACAAGAATAGTAATACTCTAATTGATAATTGATACTTACTAAGGCAAACCAAAAAAAAAAAGATCTGTTGTAAAATGGGAAAACAACGTTACCTTTGCCAAAATGAATATGTAATGCTCTTTGTGAGCTATTTAACCAATCTGTCTATGGGCAACTGTGCAAATTATAAATTTAAATGAAATTAATTTAATTATTATAATTAAAAAATAATTAAATTTATTTATTTTATTTCAAATGTTGAAAATTAATATTTGGTTTTTTTTTTGTCTTGTTTTTTTTTTTATTTGTAAATTTGTAAATTTGATTTTAAGTATAAGAATTAAATTTAATTTAATGTATTGTTTTATTATTATATTTAAATTTGATGTATTATTTCTTCATTGTTTTTTTTTTTTTTTCTTTTTTTTAACATAGATGAATGGATGAAAATCAATATCGAATGGCCGATTAAACGTTGGTTTGGCAATCATGAGTTAAGCCATTTAATACAGATAACATGCGAATCGTGCGACATTAATAACATGGAGGAAATAATATCAGTGAATAAAAATTATAGACCATTTATTATGATCGATACACAGAATCGTCAGAGTAAATCACGTCAGAAGCGTAACATTAATTGCTCCAGTGGCGTAACTGAATGTTGTCGTGAGAAACTTTATATATCATTCGCTGACATTGGCTGGGACAATTGGATATTGCAGCCAATGTCAGCGAATGATATATAAAGTTTCTCACGACAACATTCAGTTACGCCACTGGAGCAATTAATGTTACGCTTCTGACGTGATTTACTCTGACGATTCTGTGTATCGATCATAATAAATGGTCTATAATTTTTATTCACTGATATTATTTCCTCCATGTTATTAATGTCGCACGATTCGCATGTTATCTGTATTAAATGGCTTAACTCATGATTGCCAAACCAACGTTTAATCGGCCATTCGATATTGATTTTCATCCATTCATCTATGTTAAAAAAAAGAAAAAAAAAAAAAAACAATGAAGAAATAATACATCAAATTTAAATATAATAATAAAACAATACATTAAATTAAATTTAATTCTTATACTTAAAATCAAATTTACAAATTTACAAATAAAAAAAACAAGACAAAAAAAAAACCAAATATTAATTTTCAACATTTGAAATAAAATAAATAAATTTAATTATTTTTTAATTATAATAAATAAATTAATTTCATTTAAATTTATAATTTGCATAGTTGCCCATAAACAGATCGGTGAAATATCTTACAAAGAGTATTACATCGTCAACATGGCAAAGGTAACATTGTTTTCTTATTTTTCTTCAGTTCTTTTTTTTTTTTTTTTTTTTTGGTTTGCCTTAGTAAGCATTAATTATTAATTAATTGTTGCTGTTCTTGTTTTTGCTATTACTGTTGAGCTGTGGTCACGTTTGCTTATCGGCAAGTGACCCAAGTAACTCGATTTAGCATCGTCTTTTATTTTATTTTTTTTTTTTTGTTGAGCGTTTCGTCTCCGTCATATCAAAGTTCATATTTTGCATCTACCGAAAAAATAAATATATATTTTGTAGTCGCGTCGTCAAGTTATTCACCCACAATTTTGGCAATTTTGACATCTGACGCTACGCTATCAAGTTGCAATGATCTCTACAAATCAACAAATCATCAACAACAACAATAATAATAATAATAATAATAATAATAATAAACAAATAAACTTATCATTGAATTATTTTATTATATTATTATTTGTTATTATTGGTAGTAAACTCTCTTGGGCGGACACTTAACATTAGGCAACTTTCGTGGCGCTCAATAGAGAGTAAACAACTATAGAAACTCTATTAAAGACATAGATAAACTGCTTGTCTGCCTAAAGGAGTTTTCACTGTACATAGTATTACTATTATTAGTCTTATATGTATAATGCTATAATGTAAATATTATAGTATAGGTAAGACAATCTTTTATTATTATATGTTAGCTTACCTTGAACATCAACTGACTGAATTGCTATTGTTTTGGCCACCGGCAAATATTTGGCATCCAATTGTTGTTCAACCTCAGAAACAACAAGAGTTTGTTTCTTATCTGTGATGCTCTCTATATCGCTCTCATTGTTGTTATTGTTGTTGTTGTTGTGGTTCGATTTAGTATAATTCTGTTTATTCTTATAGAGCCATAAAACTGCACTGCTTACATCGAAACCATCAGCATCGGCCTCATCGATCTTAAAGCTAAAGCACATTGATGAATTTACACCAAGTCGACGACATTCAGTTTCCTCTGTTCACACAAAATGAAAATGAAAATGAAAATAAAAATAAAAATATTATCATGTGCTTATCATGTATTTGAACTTATTGAACTTACCTCGCTGCAAAAGTATAAATTTTTGATTTGTACGCGCATAGTAATCATCATAATCTTTATTCTTGGTCGCCTCCTCCGTTTGAGTTAGAGTAACGCCCTCAAATATTGGACGGGGCAGTTCTACGGCCGATACATTGGGACTCTCTTTGAGCCGTAACTTTTCGAGTATCTGCTGTTTAACAAACTCAATGCGTAAGCGTCTCAATTCCTCCTCTGTTATCTGCTCCACATGGCGACTACTTTCACATTTGGGACAACCACCGTTGACTGTTTTAGTTTGATTTTGGTGCAGAGAGCTTCCATTATGTGCATGGCCAAGGGGCTTAACATTCTTGTCGTCTGTAAGCTCTGGTGGCGCTGGTTCGACAAGACTTTGCTGCAGTAACTCATTTCGCATATAATCCTCATCATGATCGTCAAGTAGTTCGGGCAATGCAGCGGGCGCATCGTTAAACATTTGTGCAAGGTCTAAATCATGTGATGGCGATTCGAACTCTAAATCTGAATTTGAAACTGAATCTGAATCTGAATCTGTTTCATCTGTATCAAATTTATATCCTTGACTAAGCAATTGCCATAGTTTGGGACTGTTTTTAAGCTCCTGGGATGTAACACGATGATAGCTACGTTCCTGTTGCAACATATGCTCCCGTTGCCTACGCAGATGACGCTTTAAACGTTCATAATAATTTTTCTGTTGTTCCTTTTGTTCCTGTTGCAGACGCTGATTAGATGTTGGCTCTTCTTCCTCGCTTGTGGGATCTGGTGCAATATGTTTGGGCTGACGATCTCGCTGCTGGCGTGTGTGATGCTGTTGCAATTGTTGTGATGTATGCTGCACATGTTGTTGCACTTGATGCCTTGGATGCGGATGTGCATGTGTGCGTATCAATGACAAATTGTCTGTCTCCTGTGAACCAGAATGGGAACGTGCATAGATATTGTTATTCTCCAATGCCAAGCATAGCAGAAGCGCCAATGTCATATAATATTTCGCCATTATTATTTTTCTTGCTGTTGATGCTGTTGTTGTTGTTGTTGTTGTTGTTGCTGCTTTTCTTACACTTTATGCAAAATAAATTCTTTTTGTTATTTTTACTGTTGTTGTTGTTGTTGCTGTTGATGTTAGTTTTAATATTTCGGATTTTAGTTTTTGGATACTTTTACTAAAGTTTAATAACACTTTTAAATTTGTTTGTTTGTTTTCTCTTTTTTTTTAATTTAATTTAAAATTTCTTTTGGGGCTAATTGTTATCTATTTGGCAGCAATAGAAACTCAATGTTTGTAGTCCTTTGGCTTGCAAAACTCATAGAATCGCAGATTTTCTTACGAATTGTTGCCGTTTTGCCGCTGTAATTAATTTCTTTCTTTATTTATTTATTTCTTTTATCTTTTATCTATTGTCTTTGTGTTTTTTTTTAAATTTTTGTTTGTTTTGCACTTGTTTTATGTTTATGAAATAATATTAAAAAATTCTCTATTCGATTTTATGTTTTATTTTTTTTAGCATTGAAATAAAATACACTTTCTCTTGTGTTTTCAGCAATGAATCGCAATCTGTAAAAGATCAAAAAAAGAAATTAAATATAAAATATAAGCATAATGCTCAATAAAAATTAATTAATGTTAATTAATTATTATTAAATAGAAATTATTATAAATTCTTTTCAATTAAATTTTCTTAATAATTTTTTGAACTGTATAAAAAAAAAAGCTCATTTGATTCTAGAACTATTTCAAATATCATTGATAATACGTATTCCAATTAGACACGCGGCCGACTGCAGGTAAATTTCAATATATTATACATATAGACTAATACTAATACATGCGTCCGTCCTTATGTCTATGCATTTTTAAAATATCAAATTAAATTGCAAAACGTTGCAATTAAAAAGAAATAAAAAAAAAAATAATTCTATGAATTTAATTGACATTATCAGTGAAATTTAAAAACTGCGCAACGAGAAAAATGAAAAAAAATGAAATATATATAAAAAAAAAAATAATAATTGATCGCCCTGTCAATCAGGGCTAAAGCGAGGGCGATGCAATTGAAACAATTAATAAGTATACGCCACATAGTGCGGCTAATTAATAAGTAGACCACACGTACCGTTGCGCATATAATTCTTAATTTGATGACTTGACACTAACGAGAATCCGATTCAAATTCTATAACAGAATCTAGATTTGAAGCCGGGGTCAAAATGCGAACCCGGACACGAAACTAAAAACACGAAGCACGAAACGAAAATTGCACACGACGTTTATGTTTTAATTTTGTATTTTTTATGCCGTCTTTATATTTATGATTTATATTATATTTTCATTTCTTTTTGTTTTCCTTTTATTCAAAAATATGTTGCAAGTGTTTTGTTGGTTGACCGTGCGACAGCGCAAACGAGTTGTGAATGAATGAGGCGCCTGCCTGATTAGTAGAACAATTTATGTGTGCGAATTCGTCGTTTCAATTGATTGATCGCTGCGCTGACGCTTACAGTGCAAAACATCAAAAGAGTGAGAGCGCAGCGAGCACTAACATATAGAGAGAAAGAGAACGACAGTGAGAGCGAGCGCATGCTGAGAGCACGTCTTTGCCGGTGGTACGTACATATATACGAGTCGCTAAACGAAGCACAGCCGAACTACTGTTCGTTCTGCTGTTCGCTCGTTTTCCCACAGCAAGCTTCGGCAATTTGTACTTCACCTCCCACTGCCTAAACCCGAATGATCATACCTTTAGTTTAATACAGTCAGAGACAGAGAGACAACACAGACACAGCCCCGCCACCTTCAATGGTTTGCTATGCGAGCTGCGGCGCTAAAGACAAGACAATTCATATGCAAATTCTCTGGTTCATTGCATCAGCTAAAGACAACGGCGACGCGAGCAGCGATGCCGACGTTGATGTCGACGTTGGCTTTGGCTTTGGCTACGGCTGCCAACAACGCATAAAATTGCATAAATTTTGTGATATTTATTTTTGTTTCTTTTTTTTTTTTTTTTTTTTTTGGGGTTTGCAGTTACTTGATGTTATATTTGGCTTAGCACCTGGCAGTGCCACGCCCCCTTATCGGCGCCATGGTTTATTTTATTTAATTTTATTTTTATTTTTTTGGCTACACATGAAATTAGTCGCTGAAGCTAATTACGACGGCTCTATGTTTGTGTATGTGTATGTGTGTGAGTGTGTGTCAATCAATTAATTGCGAACACGTTGATGATAAGCAAATCTCACTAAATTGCTCTATAAAATGATTTTATTATACCGTTACGAGCACGAATCGTTCATCGTTCATCGTTCATCGTACATCGTTTATTGTACATGAAACATGTCACATATTTGAACTAAATGCTTTAATTCAAATGATTAAGTACAGCGCACATTAATTATGTGATTTATGAGTAGGGCGAAACTTGAGAATGAGATAGTAGTAGTAGTAGTAATAGTAGTTGTAGTATTTATAATAGTAGTAGAAATAGTAGTAGCAGTAATAACAATATTATGCTTAATGCTAATACTACTGCATGCTACATGCTACATTCTACATGCTACATGCTAATAACTGTGTGTAGTTATAAACATATAAATATTTTTTTTATTTTTATTTATTTTTTTTTTTTTGTAGTATGTGCTTAAAAATTAATCACTTTGCACCGAGCTGCTGCTAATCGGACTGATTATGCTGCGATTATGAAAACGGAAGCAACAACAGAAACAGAAAATAGAAACTAAAATAGAGACAGAGACGCATGTCTAATGAACTAGTTTAAATTAATTAACCTTCTATCGTACATATATTTTTCTATTTCAATTTTTAATACAAAATCAAATGTATTTGAATTTTACATTTACTTTATTCACATACAAATTTCATCAGCCAATTTGTAAAATGCAACCAAAACTCAAATTGCAAAAAATTCAGAAATTTTAAATGCAATAAAAAAAAAAAACAAGAAAATAAATTAAATTTTAGAGTGATCGTTTCTATGCTGTCTATATAATATGATATAGTCGTCCGATATTGACCAAATTTAGCTGACATTTATATTTGTTATAAAACTCAAATTCTGTAAGTTTCAGTTGTATTCCTATGGCTACTATATTTTACTATATTTCGTTTTCGTCTTATATAAACGATCATAGGGGGGAGTATGTACGCCAAGTTTCATTGAAATTTAAGACTTAGGGATTAGCTTCACTACAGACAAAGAATAGAATATGCAGATTTCGAATTTCTAATAAAATCTTTAATATTTTTTTTTTTGTTTTTAATTATATTCCCCCCAAAAAGTATGCAATCTCTATTCATATTTATCCAATTTATATTATATAATTAAATATTATAGTCAACTTTGATTAATTAGTAATCGTTGTAGTTATCACATTCTTAAATAATCAAAGCATTAATATTTACTATAAAATATACTATAATATGTAAACTGATTACATTTTCCCCTGCATAAGAATATCTTGATGCATCTCTGGCTAAATTCATATACTTATGTTTTCATAATGTTTTCTCGAAGAACATAACAACATAGATTGGATGAACATTATCAGATCACATTTAGCATTTACGCAAATTTAATGCGATGTGCAAGTAAAGTGTTTTTCCATAAGTCAAATTGACGTCGATTACCTCATTTGATGTCTTTGGAGGCAACACGTGATATGTGTGGCACATTTTTGACGTAAGACAAGGCAAATCTCAGTTTGTTAATTATCAGGCATGAATTTAATCATGCAATCAGCGATCAATCAAACAGCTTAAAAACTTAAAGCTGTCAATCAGAGGCGTGCGACTTAAGCGTGTTGTATGATCGAAGATCGACTAAAAACTCATCCAAGCGATGGTCAAGGAAGTATGACAAATAAATATAGAAGAAGGTTACAAGCTGACACTTCATTAAATGGAGCATAGCATGTAATACAGCAGCGCAGTCAACGTTTGCTTTAAAATCAACGGCAACGTCAACGTCAACGTCAACGGCATCGAATCAAACAAGTTGTCGACGTCATTGAACACGCAAGCAAAGCGTGATGCAGTGTGCCATGGAATAACAGACAGTGCAAACATTAAGAGGGGAGATGAAATGAAAGGGAAGAAGCCAACGACGACAACGACAACAACAACGACAACGACAACGACAGCGACGGCGACGTTGATGAAGCTCTCGTTGTCAAGCGAAGAAAGATGCCAGAGTTATATCGAGAATTAAGTGAGTTGCGAGCTACAAGTTGCACGCGGAGTGCAAAGTACAACTGAAGATTGGCAAACGACAACTTCTGGGGGTTTTCCATGCGTTTGCGCTTCTACACTCTTGCAGTCACTCATATCACTAATTGAGCGGGGCGTATCGTTGTTGTCAATTGTTGGACAAAGATTATCACAAGAGTGCAGCTCATTTCGAACTGCAAACTGCAGTTGAACGTACTGCGAACGAAATGTTCCTTTTGCTTTTTAAATTGTTTTTTGTTTTTTTGTTTTTTTGTTTTTTGTTTTTGTGATTTATTTTTGGTAAGCTTTGCTGCCTCATATATTCATCCTCTCTTCCTCTCTCTCTCTCTCTCTCTCTCTCTCTCTCTCTCTCTCTCTTTTACTCACACATACTCTCTTACATTCTATCTCTCTCTCTCTCTCTCTCTCTCAATTTTTTTTTCTCACTCACACTTTCTGACTGAATCTTAGCGCTACGGCGAATGCGCGTTGTGATGTTTTCTGATCAGCGTATTGAAGCATGTCTCGGTCTGAACTTTGGAATCGTACACGAAGATTGCTCCGATTTGCTAGGTTATAGGCAGTAAAAAACACTTAATACACTTTTTTTTTTTTTTTTTTTTTATTTTGCTGCCACATGCCAACAATTAAATGTTAATGTATTCAGGTTAATCCCAAACACATCATTGTCACTTTCAGGATTTTGGGATGAATTATTGCAATATTTCAAAGAGAACAAAAAAAAAAAATAAAATAAATAAATAAAATAAATAAATAAAATAAATAAATAAATAATAGAATAAAAAATGAGACATTTTTCATTTTATTTAGCTTATATAAGCCATATTTATGTATATATAAGTATTAATTTTGGCACACGTTGTCTCCAACTATGCCAAAAGGTTTTTTTTAAGGTTATGTTCAAATCAAGAAATTAATTATTAATTAATATACAAATGAATTATAATTGATTGACTTGTTAATTAGTCACTTAATATATTACAACATTTCATTATTTTAATTACATTAATTCTTTATCTTTTAATCTAAAATTATAGAACTTTTTAAATATAATATAATTTTAAAATCGAAATTATTTTTTTTTTTTTTAATATTTTATTATTATTTTATAATTATTTTTATTGTTCAATAAAATTTAATTTATGTATTTTTAAATAATTTTTTTGCTTATATTAAATCGTAATTAAGCTTTTTATTATTAATTATATTTTATTTATTTATTTTATTATCATAATTTTGTATATTGAAAGACAAAGCACACGCCTTGCGATTAGCATATGGTTGAGAAATTTATTTAATTGGCTTAAAAAATATGAATAAAAATTGTAAACTTGTATTTGCTGCTTATATAAAGTAATAATCATTTTTTATGCATAAATATTTATTTATTTATATTAATTATTACAATTTTTTTAAATCATTTTAAAAATATTATATTGCTTATCGATTATAAAATTTAATTGATATTTAATTTTGATTGAAATTGTTTTATTTTTTATATAACTCACCTCACATTCAAATCCCTTATGTTTTCGAATTAATTTCTAGCTCCTTTTTCTGCTGAATTATTTTTGATGTTTTGTTTTGTTTTGAAATATTTATTAATCATAATCTTGAATTACGAATAATTAGTTTTGATTTGTGCAAATCATTTGCACAAAATAATCATTGTTTCTAATTAAGTATTTCACCATTTGAACTTGTACACATTTGAACAATGATGACAAGTGTGTTTTTTGTTTCTTCTTCTCTTTATTATTATTATTATTATTATCATTAGTATTTATTATTTATTATTTGTTATTGTTGTGGTATATAATGAAAAAGGGTTTGATATTGCAACTGTTTATTTGTTTAACACATTATGAAAATAATAATTTATATTTTTATTCATGTTGAACACATTAAACACTCATGTTCTCAAAATTATTATATACATATGTACATATAATATTATATTCACAAATTTATAGAGCAATCACTTTATTGTTCGATCCGAGCAGTCAGAACGTCTGCGTGTGAATAATTCGATGCTGGGCGGGCAACTACCGCAAAAGCTGTTGCCTTGGGTTTGGGTTGCTTGCTTTGGTTTGTTCTGATCTCGCTTCGTGTTTGGGACTGACTGCTGGTCCCATTGTAGTCCCACAATCTTCTTAACGCAATGGCTGTGTCCGTGTGTGTGTGTGTGTGTTGAGTGCAAGAGAGTGGTGTGCTGTATTGTTGTGGTGTTGTTTGATAACAGCGATATCAATGTTTTAGCGTGAACAAGCAGTGCGATGTCATATAAAATGATGCGCAATTTTTAACGCATACCTGATTAATCAACATGAGAGTGAGAGAGATAGATTAAAGGAAAATCTGATAAGTATACTTTGACTATTGTTTTGTTTTTTATTTATTTATTTATTTTTTTTGTTTTACTGTCTTTTTGGCTTTCCCCCAACGATGATTTCGATCAGTCAGTCAACGTTTTGTTGCTTGATTTTAAATCCGTTTCGAACTCGTGCGTTGCCGGCACACGCTCAAACTAATGCTTTTGCTCCGGCGAACATGTTTGCGTTGCGATGCGTTGCGTGTGCAATCGAACTCATACAAAACGTGAGCTGAGCTGTCAATGCGACGCAACACATACCTACAAACATACACATACATACAATAACGAACCAACAAACTGACGTCGCAACATCGCACTTCTTGTGGACGACGATTGTCTTTAGCAGCACTGTGTATGCCCCTCGGGCAGGTCCAAAGTTCGCACATTGTCGATGTTGATGTTGATGTTGTCGTTGTCGATGTCGTTGTCGATGTCATCGTTGTCAAGTGTTTGATTTTTGACCAATGTGTACAATGTACGAAATGGTGTCAATTTCTAAAGCGAATCGATGCGTCGATAAATGAAATTAACTTTATTATTCTGCACTAGTTAGTCACTATTGCAATTTTAATCATTTAATTGAATTTTTTTTTGTATGTATAGATAGGATACGCTTTTAATATTTGTGTATTGTAGATTAAGATTTACGACTGAGGCGCATGAGTGTTTTTTACATTTTTTTTTTGTTTAATTGTTTTTCACAAAATTAAGTTTATCACTAATTATGATTGATTAGGCATTTTATTGATTGGCATTTCACGTTCACAATGCATGTTAATATTCTTGATAAATCTAAATACTTACAATAATACGTACATACATACATACATACATCATTGATTAGAATCTACGCAAATAATTTTTGAATATTATTAAAGATTTTGACAGTTATATAAGATGGAATCAAAATCAGTTTTCATTTACCACTTATGACTATCATAATGAGCTACACAAGCCTTCGTTTACCTTGAAGCTACTTATAGCTCACAGCTATGAGTTATAAGCTATGAGCTATAAGCTATTAGCTATTCAAGCGATAGCCTCCAATATTTCCAATATCAGCTAATTTATTTATGGAATTTTTTCAGTTGTGTTTTCAAAGCCACACAAGATCATTACTTTCAGATGTCTTTCAGTTGAACTTTTGGGTATAGCTACCTATAGGCCTATAGCTGTGGCACGCGTGTACAGGGAACTTAACATTTGGGGCGGTACTTATCACGGCCGCACCTTTGGAAAATCATCTATTTATTGTTAGTGTTAACTATTAATAATTTTATAGCATAGTATTATTATCTGAAGTCAAATACTCTATAGTGCGGATTTTATAGAAAATTGAATCCATTTTCACAGAGAATATTGAAATATTAAATCTTGCTATTAAGTTTTATGAAATAATTAAAGAACTATTATGAAAATTGTAAACAATTTTAGGATTCACTAATGAGAGCAAGATGGCATGATTGGAGAGTGAATGAGATAGAGAATAAGTCATATTTGATTATACAAATGGAAGATTCCTTGTTGGCAACCGGAAAGTGGCCAGACATGCTTCAAATTTATATTGATAACCAGTGATAACACCCACGACTTTCGAATTTAATTAAAAACAAGAAAACAACAAAATTGCTAAGAAAAAAAAAAAACACTAATTAAAATCAACAACCAGCAAAAAAAAAAAAAACACAGAAAAAAACAAAAAAAAATATTAAAAATAAATAGAAGCAAGTAAAATTTTGTAAGATTTGATGATGTCAAAACAAAGGAATATTGCAGGAATATTTTTCATAAATAGAAATTATATAGACATTCAAATAATATTGCAGCTATATTTTGTGATATATAGTAATATTTTAATATTTCAGTAATAAAAAATATTTTTTTTTATAATCACATTAAAATTTTTATTGCATATTCCAAAAAAAAAATAATAATAATTATAATTAAAATTATTTCTTTTTTTTTTTTTTTAATTTTATTAATATTTTTATTATTTATTATTTTTGTAAAATTTTATTATCATTAAAATGAAATTCTTTAAAATATTATTGCTTTCAGTTTTGGCTTGTTAAAATTAATTTCGCAGTTTTCATATTTTATGAATTCATCACAAAGAAATTTCGCGAGCCAATCCAAAATATAAGAATATTTTTTTTTTTTTGTTTTTAAATATAACGAATTATAAATACTCTTTGTCTATGAATAATGTTGAAAATTGAAAAGAAATAAATATGTTAAATATAATTTATATATTGCTGTGCATAATTATTATAAAAGTAACTGATGAATCTCGACATAGCATAATGTCTAAAATATCATATAACCATTCCGATATAGTGTATGGTATACCATATATATGAATAATTATCACATTTACCGATTTATCAAACAGATCATGGCCAAGAGATTCAATGTGTGAATATTGAAGATGACACACGCGTCCAAAACTGAATCATTTTCACAGGCCGTGCGGCATAGCGGCAATCATAAGTATTTAGCATGTGCCTGCTGCCTAGTCTATCTAGTATAATATATATATATATATATATATATATATATGGATATATATATGGAAATATATGGAAGAGACCCCATTGTGGTTGGTTATAGGGAAGCTGATGATGTAGGGGCTGTTGTTGAGCATGTGAACTTGGCGTGAATCCTCAAATCACGAAAGATAAATGAATGCTAAAAATAATTTGACAGCGAAAATTAAGTTAAGACAATGGGACAAAGGTTTACAAGTATTTACTCATACTCATATCAGATTTATCAGATGCAGATGATAGAGAGAGAGAGAGAGAGAAAGAGAGAGGGAGAGATAGAGAGAGAGAGAGAGCCAAATAAGAGTACAGAAATTTTCCACAATTTAGTAAAACAATTGTCAGATGCTCGTAATTATTGAAAGCAAGAGTATTCTCATTAAGTTCTCTACAATTGCGTATGAATGTGTGTGTGTGTGTGTGTGTGTGTGTGTACATGTGTGTGACGCAGCAAACGATATTGAGAATGCTTTAGAATCAATGGACTTTTGGACTTTGTAGCCGCATGGCGACTGCTGCCGATGCGATGCATTGCCAGACGCCTGACAGACAAACGACTGGGACTACATTGAGTTAATTGAAGTGTGCCTCAATATATGCGCATATAAATATATAGTTTATTCTCTTTTTTTTTTGTTTTTTTTTTTTGCCTACGTGATGCCAAAGTCCATTTACGAGTCATGTGGCAGACGTGTGAACCACAGAAACACAGAACCAGAACAGCAAAACTCAAGAACCCGAAAATACTTGTATTTTGATTTTTTTTTTTTTTTTATCAGATATGCGCGTATTGTATGCGCCTCAATTTGATTCAATTTCAATTTAATTTGCTCATCAATGCATTTGAATGATGCTGATCAATTTGTTGCTTTTATATATTATATGTACATACATACATAGATACATATATGTACATATGAAGCACGCATGCAGCTCGTGTTCATTTTCTCAATATGATCTGCTTCTGTTTCTGCTTCGTCTTCGTCTTCGTTTTTTATTATTATCATTAATTTTTTTTGTATTGTTCACGCCTTCATGTGACAGATTTGTCTGTTCGTCATATCAATGACGTTCAACTATTTGCAGTCTGACATCATATGTCTAAGTCTAAGCAAATGTTCGTGGTCAATTTATTTGTCGTTTCTCATTTCATACAATTTGTTTACCTTTGCATATTCGTACGCATGCATATATATGTGACTGTGTGTGTGTGTGTATTTGTGTTTGTGTGAGTATGTGAGGCTAAAATAAAACATAGTCTCCCAAGCGACAGCTCTAAATATAGATCTCAATCTAAAGGTCTACTCTCTCTCTCTCTCTCTTACTATCTCTTTCTCTCTGTCTATGCTCAATCTAGTTCTCTATTATGTGTGGCCAATGTGTATGAGTGCTAATTAGCCGTGTTGATACGGGATACAAATGATCCATAGCTATTGTGGTTGCGATTGTTATTATTATTGCGCTTGTGGTTGTGGTTGTGGTTGTGCTTGTGCTTGTGCTATGATTCCCATACTAATTGACAATGTAAATATTTACTTATCACTAAGCCTACAAATGGGCCTGGGGTTCGGGAATGGGATTGAAGATTTTGAGATATTGGGGGATTTTATGCCTTTTTAGCATGACTTGTAAAAAAAAAAGATCAACTCACGAGTTTCACTTGCAGGAAATTATTGTGCCAGGAACTTGAAACTAGTTCAATGCAGAAATGTGAAAATACATCTGTTATTTTGCCATAAAATGAGTCATACAAATTATCAGATCAAAAATTAACATTAATATATAAATGTGCAAAATATAAATTCTTAGATTAATTGCCTTACTCTGATCAAATAATGATAAAAAGATACCTTACAGGACTTGCAAGCATATGAGAACACGAGTATAATAAAAATGTATTAATAGTACTTGAGCATAAGTTACGATATGCACAATCATTTATCTAATAAAAAAGAGATTACAACACATCCAAAACTTATTTTTATGCCTAACGATAAGAAACTTAAAAACAAGGCATGAAAATATATTTTTCGTTAGTCGAAGATTTAATTACACTTGACAAAACATACACAGAAACACATACATATGTTAATGCTGATCAAGAATGTATATAATACGTATATATACACTTGTTAATATCCAGCACACCTCTTGCTATATGTTACGAAATATCAGCCAAAATGAATATAGTCTTGCAAGTGTATTTTAAGTTCAACTTCAATGTACAAGTTTCACACATTGAAGCGTGTTCCTCAATTATCAAATAGTTTATTATGTTTACTTATTTCTTTTTTTTTTGTATTCTCGGTAACCATAGGCTACAGAGGGTATTGTGACAACACCCATAAGGGGCCTGACTGACTCAATAATGTCTATATAAATATATATATATATTTTTTTTTTTTCTTGTTGAAAATCAACAGTCAGACTGTCCATCAGTCTGTTTATTTGAACAACTCAACTTTGACTCCAAGTATCTATAAAATATTTGTATGGGAAAGTTTAGTTCAATTCGCAGATAAACATGAAAGATATGTAATACCAAGTATTTTATAGTCGAGTATTCTGAACTTTAGATTTTTTACTTGATTATTTTGTTGTCAGATTTAGAAATTTTAAATTTCAAGTCAGAGGCAACGACAACGATTTACCTCTTAGAGTAGAATGAAATTTAAATTTGAAATAATTTTTATAAAATATATTCTTATTATTTATTTATTTATATTTATTATATATTCAAACTATCTAAACATTTATCTGTAATGTTATACACATTGTCGACAGTGTTTAAATATATTATGATGTTCTATAGCTAGAATGATTCATATTTTAGTTGACATAGAGACTGATTACCGTAAAGTAGAATTATCAGTTTCTAGAAACTGAATTCAAGATACGCACAACAAATTGGCACAATGATTAAAAAATTGGCACAGTATTTAAAGCAAGACTCTGCAACTCTTATCATAGCAACCGCAACCACATACACATGCCATTAAGTGCTATATTATAAATTAAAGAGTCTAAAGCAAAAAAAAAAAAAAAACCAAATAAGAAGAAAAACAAAAACAAAAGCAAACAAACGAAAAGCAAATAAAAACAAAGCAATTTATTTTGAAATATAAATACAAATTGGATGCACGTGTAGCCTTGCCATAACCTCGGCAAAAAAAAAATAAAATAAATAATAATAATAAAAATAAAAATAAAAAATAAAAAAAAAACAAAAAAAAAAAAATTAATATTAATATCAATATGGAATAATACAGAAATTGAGATTGGTCAAATCTAATCATGCGATGCAACCTAAACATTGCTTCAGACGGAAAACACAGAGAGAGATAATATATTTGTTGTGGAGAAACCTTTCACTTTCTACACATTTGTTGTCCGAGGGTCTTGATAATTCAATTCAATTTCAATGATTTCACCTGGCAGCTAATTGTTAACAGTTGACGGCCCGTGCCATAATCTGTTATCAGCTGACGGAAAACCAGCACAAGTTCATGTTCAAAGTAGGCATAGCGATAAGAAGTGAGTGCGTGCCATTGCCTCTGCCTCTGCCTTTGCCTTTGCTTTTGACTCTGCTGCGTATTTAATTCGTTCCTCTTACAATTCAATCAAAGCCATCGTACGAGTATATAGTATATTTTATTATAGGGGATTTTCGGGGCAATCCGTTTAAGATTTGATTATTGATAATTATTATTATATTTTTTTTTTTTCGGCAATTGTCATAATATGAAAAGATGTTAGATAAAATAGACTCATAATACTTTATAGAGGCATAAAAATCATGACAAACAATTTTATAATTGCCTGATAGAGGCGTGATTTATGTTATAATAGATCGTGATTCAGATTTCAGTTTTGTGGCACATGGTCAAATAAAATGAATAGAAAATTGTTTCGAAATAGTCAAAATAAAATGCTTTTCATTATTTGTAATACTTTTCATTTTATTTTCATTCTTCATTCATTTTTCGTTCTTTTTTTTTTCTTCTCAGTTTTTATTAATTTAATTATTTTTATTTTCAATTTTTTTGTTTTTTTTTTTTGTTTTACTTTTTATACTATATATTATATATTTATAATATTTTTTTTTTAGTACTCCCGACCTGTTTTATGTTTTATTTTCTGTGTTGTTGTTGTATTAATCTTAAGTTGGTTTAATTGTATTATTATTATTATTATTATTATTATTATTTAAGTATTACCATTTACTTGTAAGTTGTGTGCCTGTGTTTGTGTGTCTTTATAATTAGAGTAATGAGCAATTTCATATTAATTATAAGTTCATTAATTAAATATGCATTTTTAATCTTAATAGTAAAGTTTTATTTTCTTCTTTTTTTTTTTAATTTCCGTACGTTTTATTTTCTCTTTTCTTCTTTTTTTTCAGTTTTCATCTGTTCTGCTCTTCTCCTGTGTGTGTGTGTGTTTTTTTTTTATTTTCACTAATTTTTTTTTTATATTTTTGAAATTATTTTAGATGAAATTCATTGTAGACTTTTCATACAAAATAACACAAGCATTGTATCTGAATGTATTGATGTATGTATGTGTGCATGTATAAGTGAGTGATATGCGTGTGTGTATGTGTTTGTGTCTGTATATGTGTTTGTCAATTGGTGGTCATTAATTTTACAGAGATTTTTTAATCAGAATTGATGAAGTCAAAAAAATTATTATATCTTTAAAAAAATGTTTGAAGCATTCAAAATAATTTGTTAGTTATTTTTGTCCTTGTCCTTGGAATATACAGATATACATACATTTATGTATGTATAAGCTATATTTATATGTATGTATAATTATTCATATATATATATATATATATACTATATATATATATCATTTTATGGTTTTAAATATGCTGCGTTAAACATTAATAATTCCATATTTCTTTTTTCTTTAATATTTTTTTTTTCTTTGTATCGTGTAATGACAAATTTAATGAAACAACAATTTATCTCACATATTAAAAGTTATGTTTGTTTTTGTTTTTTTTTTTTTTCACTGCTTTTTTGACAACAATAACAGAATTTTCTTCATTTCATTTTATGAGATATTTATTTATTTTATATATATATTTTTTTTTTGTTTTAAGAGTTCTCATTCCATTTATTTACTTAAACTGTTTTTTATTCAATTTTTGTTTTCTAATCATTTATTAATGTACCATGTATGTATGTATGCGTAGTTTCCATTCCAAACATTATTGATTTTTTTGTAATTATATTTTATCTTTTAATTTATGTTATATTTTGACAATTTTGCAAAATAATTAAAACAAATAAATATGCTGGAAATGTTAGGAAAAAAAAGATATGACAAATTCATATTAATGAAATATTTAATGTGATGAAATTTTTCTAGATTTTCGTTCTTTTTTTTTTTTAGCTCTAAAGGAAAATACTGTCTGAATACAAATAGTAGGATCAATTTTGTTTATACGATTTATGTATGCTTTATGTATGAATGTTATGTACGATATAAGTATATTTTATATAAAGGTATAATTTTCTTCTTTTTTTTTTCCATATAGAAAGTTGCTTGTATATAGGTTTTATAGAGAGCAAAAGTTTGTTTTATAATTATAGTTTTGTCGTGTTGTATTTCTTGAAATTTTTTTTATGTTTTTTTTTATTTTATGTTTTATTTTATTTTTTTTTTTTATTTTATTTTTATTTTTAGCAAAAAGCACGATTTCCAAAAAGCAAAAATCGCATTGTCAAAAATTTGATTTAATTCGTAAGTTAATAATGGTATTGTAGTTGTTATCATATAAGTTTCATTTTTCATTCCATTTAGACCAATAATGTTGTATGTAATTTTTTTAATTTATAATTTTTTTTTTTTGTTCTTTGTTTTTGAAGTCAATATATGCATATGCCTTTAGAAAATTATGGACTACACATACAAACATTTTGGAATTTATTTTGTTTTTGTTTTTGGTTTTGTTTCCTTGTCATATATAAAAATAAACAAACATAGAAAATGTTGCAGAACAACTTTTGATGCGTTTTGCAAAATTTCAAATATTTTTATTTAATTAGTTTTTTTTTTTTTTTTGGTTTTATTTTATTATTATTATTATTATTTTGATATGGAATTTTTGTAAAGTACAAATACATAAATGTAGGTACTATAATTATTAATTATTATTAATTTTTTTTTTTTCATTTTCATTAGTTTTTAGTTGTTATATGAAGGAATTAAATGCAGTTTTACAGTGAATAAGTTGACATTTTTCTTTCTTTTTTTTTATATTTGTTTTATAGAGCGAGAGAAAGGTAGAAAAAGAGAGAGAGAGAGAGAGAGAGAGAGAGAGATAGAGAGTAGATTTCATTTCATTTTATGAAGAATGTTTTGTTAAATGGAATATTGAGAAATCAATATGGAAAATGCATATCAATTGTAATTGGAATGTTATGCGCGATTTGGCCTACCAGGTATACTCGTACATTATTTAGGTATGAATTACTTGTCTCTTTCATCATTCATCATTTGTCATTCGTCATTTGTCATATGTCATTCACCATTCGTTATCGTTATCGTTTTCGTTTTCGTTTTTTCTCTGTCTCTGTGTATTAAACAATATGCACTCGCTCCATTCGATCATCGCTATAAACATCAGTCAATGTTCCCAAACACACGCACAATCTCACACATACACATTCGCACATTTACATACATACAATTGCAGACATACATACATACATACAGACACATACACTGTCATATGCACACATGCGCTGTCCAATAGGTAATTCAATATATGAATATCTGAGCAGATATTACGCATACGCACTGTTGTACAACCCCTCCCCCCAACACAAACAATCGTTTAACAAACAGCTCTTAAATTGTACGACTTATAATTGCTATTAGTATGTTAATCGTATGTTTTAAGTTATCATTATAATTACATATATATTCTATAGAGATATATTCTGCTAAGATTCTTTCTGTTTTTTTATTTTTTCTTTCTTTCTTTATGGTATTTTTTTTTCTAATGCGTTTATATGCGATCTTCTTGCTAAGGATTTACTATATTTTTGCTGCTTTAACTTCGTTCGTATTGATTTTGTCTGAACATTTGCCAAGTGACCGAAGACCCGAAGATCTTACCATGCCTAACTATAAGTTATGTCCCATATATATATATATATATATTTAAACCTAGGGATTTAAGATTTTCTCAATTTTTTCTTATATATATATATATTTTTTTTAGCTTCTTTACTGTTGATTTTGGTATGTTTTTTATTTATTTATTTAATTTTTTTTTTTTTTTGTGTGGAATTTTAATTTTTGCCAGCTTTTAGCTGCCATAAAAATGAGCCAAACATTTAAATTCTTTATGCATGGTTAATGGATTTTCAAGTTAAATATTAAATATATATTTTGTTAGTTAGTTAATAGTTATTAAGATATAAATGTTTGCTTTTCGATTTTTTGTTTTTTTTTTTTTTTTCTTTTAAGTATTTGTAATGGAAGACATTTTTTATACAAGTTTAAGACACAGAAAATATTTTTTTCTTTTTTTTTATATATATATATATATATGTATGTATGTGTATGTATGTATGTATATATTGTTTTAGAGTTGTGATTGTGTATATGTATTAGTGTTTTGAGTATATAGGTATATGCCAGTGTGTGTGTGTGTGTGTGTATGTGTGTATATGTTCGAATAGTTTTCAATAGTTTTGTTTTCAGTAACTTTAACATAAAGTTTCGCCAAATTAACAACGATATGTGAATTTCTATATATTTAAAAACCAAATGCTACGCACATCTCCAATAGTTAGTACATATATATTTTGTATATATATATATATATATATATATATAGTATAGTATATATATGTATTTATTTCTTTTCAAAGCAAAATGAAAATGAATGTTTGCAATTACTTTTTATGGCGGCTGATCATTGAGTGTTGCTTTTACTTCTTCTTCTTCTTCGTTTGCTTGATATATATTTTCTTTGTTGACAAAAATGATGTTGTATAAAATGTATATAAAATAAATCGTATTTCATTTGCAAAACTTATATTTTTTGTTCATATACTTTTTAGTTTTACTTCTGCTTTGCTTTTGCTTTCTCTTTGTTTTATTGCTGTTCGAATAATTGGCTGTCAAATGTATATGTTATCGATATGATTTGCTTTTTCATTATGTTTTCAATTTGAATTTTTTTTTCTTCTTGTAATTTTAATATGTGCTTTTTTTGTTTGCTTCATTTCGTTTTTCGTTTATACATTGCTGTTGTGGTTTATCAAGTCTTCTGTTTGTTCAGTGAATTCGTTATTCATGTTTTTTTTTTTGTTTATTTCTTTCTTTTTGCAATGTTTTTGGTTTTCTCTTGTAAAATATAATACTCAATACTTGTGCGTACGCAGTTAGTGCAAATCATTAATTTTGTTTACAACTTTTGTCTTTTGGTTTTTTGGTTTTTTGTTTTTTTTTTTTTTTTTGTTTTTGTGTATATATTGTGTTAAATAATATTTTTTTTGAATTGAATTTGAATATTTTCGGTAGGAATTTTGTTCTGTTTAAATACTTTCACATGCTATTTACATAATCAACTTTGTCTATTTTCGTTTTGCTTTTCATTATTTTTCGTTCAATTTGGTTTTTTTTTTTTTTTGTTTTTCTTATGAAACGATATTGTATCTTTTGGAGAATATTGAATAATTATAGTTGCATGTTCTAATTATATTTAAGTATTAAATAAAACATAATAATAATAGTACTAATATATATACATATATATATATATATATATATAAATATATATACATATACATGTATGTATGAATGTTTGTATGCATCTTTTCTAATCGTAAAAATACAAATATTTAATTTAAATTCAGAATCTTTTTTGGATTCTCATTAAGAACACAATTAACTAAGATTTAGCTAATAAATACATTGTCTTTTATCTTTTTGTCTAATAATTGTCAATGAAAATATTTCGTAATTGTTTTTTTTTTTTTTGGAAATTATTGTCTACAAACATATAGAATATTAACTTGTTACTATGTACTTGGATTATTTTCTGATCGTTAATCAACCGAAGAAATTTCATTGATATCAGTTTTTCTTTTGGCTATGATTTTTCTTATTTAATTATTTGTTTAATTATTATATTGCGACGTTGTCAAAAATTAAATCAAGAAAATAATATTTCTTGCATTTGCATAATTATACAATTATATATGTATGTTCGTCTTGCATTATCTGAGTTGCTTGTATTTCGATTTAACATTTTCAACTCATTATTCATTCTTCTCTCTGTTCTTCTGTTGTTGAAGATATCCTTGATTTATATTTAGTGCTCATATCACGCATTGGCCAACACATATGTCACGGTGACCATGAGAAGGTGAGCAGCTATAACGGATGCTGACATGCGTAATAAGGTACTGCCACGCCCACATTGTTGTATTTCAATCTCTTCTGGATGATAATTAATGCATTTCTTGGGTCGACGTCTCGATTCCTGTTCCTGACTTTGTCGACGTGTACTGCACGCACCTGTTGACAGACAAGCAATTAATGAAGATTAATGAAGATAATTATTATATAATATATATATATATATGTATGGTATATCTGATATATATATAGATTACAATTAATGTACTACTTACCCACAATCCCAGATTCCTCCATGGGCTCAATATCCAGCTGCTTGGAACCGCAAGGACAGAGGGTATCGACCACA
Organism: Zaprionus obscuricornis; assembly: GCA_037044475.1. NCBI lineage: Eukaryota > Metazoa > Arthropoda > Insecta > Diptera > Drosophilidae > Zaprionus > Zaprionus obscuricornis. The sequence continues at coordinate 33,264 of JBAMBR010003086.1, read as the reverse complement.
AGTAGAATAAGATTACTATGTGGAATCTTTTGCACACTGAACGGACGCTCACAACCAGAGACATGACAATTTGTTAATTTACCCTAAAAATAAAAAGAAATAATAATATTATTATTAATATTATTTATATTATTATTTTTTTGTTATTCAACTACAAACCTTCAGTGGATTATTTTGGCCGCCTTGATTGAGGCGTTCCGGTTGCAACATATATAGATCAGTGCGTAGATCACAACGTCTGGCATTTTGGGGATCAGGTGTAAATCTAGGACCACTGTGCGGCTTATGTTGTTTCGGTGGCGGTGTCGTATATTCCTAATATTAAATTAATAAAAAAAAATTATATTAATATAAAAATTATAATATAAATAAATATTTTATAAAAATTTGAGTGCATACCACATCGGCAGTTGTAAAGAACTCATCCATTTCCTGATCCACTTGCATATTGTATTCATTTTCAAATGTCTCTTCATACTCATCGGAATAGTTATTCTCCACAAAGACTACATCCTCATTATCATATGTCTCGTAATCATCCTGTGGCCAGGCACGCAATGAGGCCGGCATAAATGATAACCAAGTGGCGCTAAGTGCCACTAAATGCTGAAAGAACCAACTTGCCAAACGATTAGGCTTTAACATGCCACTTGCTGCCGTATAAGGATTATCAGAATCAGAGCAAACGCCTTGATAATCATTCACCGTTACACGCTTATAAATGCGATCCTGTACTAATGAATCCATAATTGTACCATCAATTTGTCCAAAGAATTTTCCAGTGTGTTCCATTTCCTCTGAGATAATGACAAATCCACTGTTATCCAATACATAACAATCCAAATTATCGGAGGCACAAGTTCTCTTGCAACCCGTCATGCCAGTGCACTGCAAAATAATTCAGTTCATTAACAATTCATTGGAATATGCTATGAAAGATATATACATATATATGGTATACTTACAGCGGATGTGATATTGATGAAATGCTTGGCCAAAGAATCATGTTGAAATTGTAAACCGACAACACCAGCAGGTGCCTTATGTCCACGATGCTCAACGAAAATGGCATGTGATGCGGTGACCAAAGTTGCATTCGATTTAATGGCATAGCCAGAGCCAAAGGGTACGCTATACACAAAGCTATCCGGTTCCACAGTGTGTTGATCTACAGCACGTTTATACCATGTGCTGTCCATGGCACGCACATTATCTTCACTAAAGTGTCTGTTGAATGTTTTAAATATTAAATAATGTAAGTAAAATAAAACAAACAAAAAAATGAACTTACGGTTCAGGTGTATCTTCGGGTCGTTTAATATGATCGATCCAACGCAAGAGACCCGAACGTGTGGCAACAAATGATGTGGCAACCACAAACTTCTGATAGCCTTGCCTATGATGAGATGATAAACGAACATAGAGATTAGTAAGCAAATCATAATAGTTTGATTAACATAGGATAGAATCTCTAGCGATGAATATTCCAAGCATATTTCAAATGCAAATCTGTAACAAAACTCTTGATAATTTTTCTCATTCGTATTTGTGCTGTGAGCTTCGTTGTGTAATGTGTGGCGAAATATTTATGTAATTTCATTTGATTTTCGTTTTTCTTTACTGTTGGTTGCATCAAAGCGTTTGCAATTACCAAAAAAAAAAACTACTTTGACCAGGTTAAACACTTGTTCATTTACCTCTTCAATATGGCCATCAATGTGGCGATTGGACTAAATAAATATAAATGTGCATTTAAATCATGTTCATAATATAAATTGCATTATCAAATAAATTAATAGATATACATATAGACATAGGATACATAGAGTTACATGTGATATTATTATGTGCAAATGTGGAAAGAAAATTTTATTTTTATTTTTTATGGAATTATAGAAGAATTTGGTGAATGCAAAGAAATGTTTTATTTTATTTTATTTATTTTATTTTGTTTTTTTTTTTTTTTTTTTTTTTTTGCATTAAAGAAAATAGAGTGTGGGAAAATATATGCAAGAGAAAATTTTTATGTGCTTTAGTTTTTGAAAAAAAGTTTAATGCTTAAATAAAAATTTGTTAAAATTAATTTCAATAAATATTAAAATTGAAAAAATTATTGTATTAAATAATAAAATTTATAAATAATAAATAAATTACTAAAAACATATTGGAAAATTGAAAAGAAAAAAAATATATTGTGCCTCAGACTTTGTTAACTTCCAAAATAAGAAACAGAAAATAGACAAAATAAAAAAATAAAATTCATAAAATTCATCAAAACTTACTGCTTGTCCTCTTTGCCATTGGAAGTTCCAGTAGTATTACGATCAAGTCCATCAGTTACCATAGCATCACGCACTAAGCTCTGAATGAGGGTTCGATCGCAATAATATGGCTCAGCTTTGCGAGATCCCTGTACATTCTGATGCTGTGCTCCAAAGTGAGCAGCACTTGATGAGGTGCCGCCGCCATGTAGGCTATGATGTGGTTGCGGTGATTTCGGGCGCACCTAATTTTATTAAAATAAAAAAAATTATCATTATAATAATATATAGTAGAATAATGTGAAGAGTTTGTAGAGTTGGATTGCTTACCGACATCCACTTCCAACCTGGGCGTCCAGCGCGTGCCAGAAAATGCAAAACTTGCTCCTCTGGCGACCCAAAGCTAGGCTCTTGATCACGCGAAGTATATTCACCGGAACTCTCGCGTTCCTTTTCCAAATCGCTGACACTATTGTATTCACAGTATACCCAATCGGGATGTACGCGCCAGTTGTCTCCCTTAAAGTATTCGGTAACTGAAAAACATGAAGAAGAAGAAGAATTAGGAGAATTACGATTAATTTTTAACTAATTATAATCCCAATGATTCTCATTTGATTTACTTACCATTGTTACGCGAATGTCGAATCTCCTGTTGGGAGACCAACTCATGGCTGCCGTACTTCTCTGGTAATACAATAGCCAAGGTAAAGGGTGTGTCCTCGATAGGACCATAGAAATAGCGATGTGTGCGTGTCGAAACACGTTTCGATTCATCAAAATGATTGAGTACAGTGAATTCCGTTTCACCCTCTTTAGGGCGAATCATGTCACCGCGCATCTATTAAAAAAATATATATAATATATTTAAAAATATATCCCCTATACAGATCTGATACTATATGACAAAGAGCTTACCTCATTGAGCAGATTCTTATTCATTTCAACAACTTCATGCTCATTGCCAATTTCTGTTTCCGGCAGTTCCAACTCCGTTATATCGACGGATGCATATTTTGGACGCAGCTGATCAATATATTGATTGCCATCGCTTAATGGTCGCAAATCGGGATGATATAGTACACGTCCATTATTATCGACGATAAACGAATATCCATTCGGTCCTAGCTTATGTTGTGGTATCATTTTCCGTATCTCCTCAATAGGCACATCGGTGCCTACCACACCCAACAGGTTTGCCACGCGCACCGAATGATTTCGTCTATCGAAGACCGGAGTTGAAACTGTCGTAACCAAACGTCGCTGATATTCCGAATCTCGTCCAAGTCCACCCGATTTGCCAGCAACAAAAACAGGACTCCAATGCACAGGATGATCCGCCTGATACATGATCATTGGACGTGCCATAACAAGTGCATAATCGATAACCTTACGTCTAGCTTCCTCATGATCATTAATCTGCACAAAGAAACCCTTGTTGGAGCATGCCATCTCATGCAAATTGCTACGACTGCCCGAATCTTTTCCAATCAAATATGTGAAGATCCGCACTGGCATGTGCGGCCAATTGTATTGTTTGATGATATCCTTATGTGATTCCGAGGTGCTTTCCGTTATTAGCATTATTGCCTGATTACACTGGCTACCAGCTCCAGATTGATTATACTGATACGACAAGAGAGATCGCAATGTAGAAAATATTTGAATTGTAATTGAATTTATGATATGTTACTTACCTTATGAAGTAAACTGAATGCATATTCTAGACCGGCTGTAAAATTGGCCGTATCCTGCAATTTGATGGCCTTAACAGCAGATTTAATTTCCTGCACATTGTCGGGTGTGGCACGCACCATGCGATCCTTGAAACATGGCACTGGTGTTTTTACCACCTCCGAGAAGGTTATCAAATTCACATAGTCATCCTCGCCGAGTGTATCAAGTATATTAAATGCTGTGGCCATGGCCAAATCAAAGGATTTCTCAGACATGCTCGACGACGCATCCAATAGAATCATCTAAATATATATAGATATAGATGTAAATAAACATATATGCATGTTTAATCATGTTTTATGATATACTTACAATATCCTTGGGCGAGGATGCAGCTTGAACAAACCAATTGTGTGTGCGAAAATCATGGATTAATTTGCTACCCTTGGAACCCTCTGGGGGCCAAGCAGTACCTGGGAAGCGACGCAGAAATCCTGAAGATGAACCAAAATATTGCCAGGACAATGCCGGATCTCGCTCCAAGTTATTCTGGAAGAGTGGATCCAAATGTGCGCTCCACTGCAATGCCGACTTCACATCCGTCTCATCTAAATCGACGCCGTGCGGCACCAGAATTGAGCTTAGACTGAGATTAACCGGTAGACGCTCGAAGCGTCGCATGAAACGTATATCCATGTGACGAGCTCCGTCCGCCAACTTGCCATCGGCATTATATTCATTGATGCGTCTTGCATCATAATGTTGTTGTCCCAGTGCGCCGCCCTCCGTATTTCCTTGACTGTCTATTTCCGAGAGTGCTGCTTGCTCGGCAGAGTCCATCAAGCGCTGTAAGAGATAGAAAATATAGATTATATATCACTTGTATATATTAAAGACTTACACAGAAAAATATATCTACTCTATATACTAATTCTATATATACAAATATATATATATATATATATATATGTGTGTGTGTGTGTGTGTGTATATCAGTTTGTACATCTCTCTCACACTCTCACACTCACACTCTCATCAATCTATTTAATTTCGCTGGTAAAGTTTTTCCCGATTTTTCTTTATGCAATTTACTTCCTTGACGGCGTCTTAAATTGCACAAAAGCGTTTGCAGTTCGATGAGCAGAGTTTGCTTTTCACTCTCTCTTTCTCTCTCTCGCTCGTTCTCTCTCACTCTCGTTCTTTCTAGTTGTTTTTATTTTGTGTGTATTTGTGTGCTAGTTTGTGTATTGAAAGCAATTCATACTACGTGGGATATTAGCGCAAATAATTCGCAATTGCACTGTGGTCTAAAAAAAAAAAAATCTATTCCAAATAATTACAAATTATCTTTGATAATATTTTCTATTTTATTTTTATTTTATTTATTTTTTATTAATTTAATTTAATTTTTATTTTATTCGCACTTTTTATAATTTCAATTTTTCAATTCATGTATAAAAACATTTGTCATGTAGCTTGAACGAAGTCTGATATAAAATATTACAAATTATCCTAAAAAAAATAGTTTTATTTTATTCGCGTTTTTTTTTATAGTTAAATTAACTTTCAATTTTTGCAAATCATATTAAATTTATTAACAATTTTCATATCATTTTTTAAGTAGTTTTAGTCCAATTTTCATGTCGTTTTTAAGTTTTCATTAAAAAAAAAATGCATTCCAGTTTCTCCAATTTCTATAAAAAAAAAAATGCATAAACAATTTTCATGTCATTTTCAAGCAGTTTTAGGCCACTGTCTGTGCTGTGAAGTCAGCGCTGCTTTTGCAACTTGCTGCACAAATTATTTTCACAAGTTTAACTCAAGTTTGTGTGTAAGAGTATTTTCCATAAGAAACAAACAAGAACTTTAGCTGCAGTGAAATTAGACGCGACAAGCAGGGAGAGAGAGAGAGAGAGAGAGAGAAGAGAGAGAGAGAGAGAGAAAGAAAGGATGAAGAAGATGAAGATGAAGATGGAGGCTAAAAAACACCTGCAGTCATAGACATTGCTCCCACTGATGTCTTTATGTGCATGTACGTATATTTCTATGTATGAGTGTTTGTGTAGATTAGAGGTATGAGAAACAAAAACAACAGAGACGACGACGACGACTGCCTTTTGCTTGCCTCGCTGCACTTGAAGACGCTGCAGATGCTAAGGACTAGGCAGATACAGGAGGAACAGAAGTAACAGGCAGCAGTAGTAACAGCAGCAGCAATATATGCAGCAGCAAAGGCAGCAGGTGAGCATGTGGGTGCATTGAAATAGTTCAACTACTTTTGCACAATGGCGAAAAATGCACAGCTTCGGCACTAGTGGGTCTACAGAAAGAGTCAGCAAAGAAGAAGTAGAAGAAAAAGAAGCAGAAGTAGAAGAAGATTTCAATGTAAATTGGCTACCGTTGGGCAAAACGTTGCACCACGGGAATGTGTCAGCGGCTTAGATAAATGGCGGCATGGCCAAAACCCAAACTCGGTCAGACAAGAGCAGGCAGTCAGACAAACAGACTAACAGACCGACAGATAGACTGAGAGTTGGCCAGACGCATTGGATGGACTTGGGGCCAGGCTCAAAAACTAAGAGAGAGAATGAGAATGAAGACCAGGAACAGGACAAGGACCACAGCCAATGTACTAGTAGAAGTAGTTAGTAGTTTAAGCCACTTCAAATTCAAAAGTGGCCAAAAATTGCAACAGCAACAACAACAACAACAACAACATCAACGGGAAAAGTGCAAAAATGAAGAAAAACTTACATTGAAAACTTTTGTCTGTGAAGCACAAGGCACAAAGTTATTTTCACATTATTTACGCAGCCAAATTAGTTACGAAGAAGAGTCTTTAACTTTTTTTTTTTGTTTTTTTTTTTTATTGTTTTGCCAAGGTGTTGACTAGCAGCTAGTTAAGACATTAAATTATATATGCTACATAGACAATCGACGCAAATTGTTTTACATGAAAAGTTTGCTAAATTCACACTAAAGTTTTGCCAAACAAATACAAATACATAGAGTTGATATTTTCCTATTACTACTACTAACTCCCTCTCTCTCTTTCTCTCTGTCTCTATCACACACATTTATTATTTATTTGAATTTACATTTACAACAAGTTGCATGTGAATCAATTTTTCAACTTCAAATAACAAATAAAAATTGCAAACAAATAAATGCAAAAATATTGTAAAACATTTGTTTTTATTTTCCTTTTTTTTTCTCAACTTTTTATGTAATATCAAAAACTTGTGTTTATAACATTAGAAAGTCTGCTACGATTTTATATAACTAAATAAAATTTACTACAGCTGCGAAAAAAGAAACACATGTATTTGCAAATTTCAATTCGTCTGACATGTCTAAAAAAAATGAGAAGAATAAAGACAGACAAAAAAAAAAAAAATAAATAAAAATGAAAAAAAAAAACATGGTCGTGTATCATAACATATTTTTCATTTCAGTTCCGTCTTCATTTTTTTTTTATATACAATATTATGCACTTATGACAACCGTTGGACATTTCGCAAAGGTCATGTCTGTTGTCTGTTGTCTGTTGCCAAGCAAGGGTTGAGTTTTTCTATCTCTTTCTATCATCAGATGATGTACATACATACATGCATACATAGTTGTTGGGGGGGGGAAGGGGGATTTAAGGGATCTGCTTATAGCTGCTTGATTTTTGTTCCTCTTCTCTTCTGTTTCTTTTTCTTTTGCTTTTGCTTTTTTTTGTGTTTTGCTGTACAATGCCCTCGCACACAATTCTCATTTGACACCAGCTGGTTGTCTGTCCCGGCGTCAGCAGCTGTCGACATCTTAACATTCAAAAGCCAACAATGACAACGTCGACGACGACTGTAACGACAACAACAAAAACAACAACAGTAGCAACGGCAACGGCAACGGCAGCAGCGGGAGCAGCAGCAATGACTGTGAGAGCTGCTCAAATGTCAGGGCGCTGCCGGAATTAGCAAAATGCAGCTACTTGCACGCAATTTGTTTGCAGCAGACATATGAGAGAAAAAAAAAGAAAAAAAAACATGGAAAGTAAAGAACAGACTTGTTGTTGTTGTTAAGGGCGGGGGAGCTGCAAATGCTGCAAATACACAGTGCAAATGGTAAAAGAAAGCGAGAAAGAATGACATGAAAAGAAAGCGCATAAAAGGCAAAGGCGCACAAAGTGCGTGGCGGCAAGTGCATTGGGCGTTGGCTGTCTATCTGTCTGTATGTCTGTATGTCTGTCTGTGTGGCAATAGTCTGAAAAAGTATGCAACATAAGGGATAAAATGTGAACGGATCTCGACAATTCGCATTGACCATTTGCCAAGTCGACAAGCAAGCGGAGCAAAACTGTGTAAACTGAGCAGCCGGCGCAGTATGAATGATTTTTTTTCTTTTCTTTTGCTTTCTTTCTTTGCTTGTTAACTTTTTTTTTTTCTTGCCACACACTTTTGTTGCAAATGTTGTACAACTTGTAGAAACAATTTGCTACATTTAAAAGATTTAACTATAATTTCTACCTCTAAATAATTTTCTTTATTTTATTTTTTTTTTTGCTGCAATTATGAAAATATTGAAATAAAAATTAAATAAAAAAAATATATATAAAAGTTTCAATTCAATTTATTTTATTTTTATTTTATATTTATTTTTTTTTATTTATTTTTTATTTATTTTTATAAACGTATAAAACTTTCCTTGTACTAAACTTCAATTTATAGCCAATTTCTTGTCGATTCAGTTTTTGCAAACGTTTTTTTCAACTGTCTGCTACAAATACTGTGAATCTTTATTTTCTGATTTTCTGATTTTCTGTTTTTTTGTGTTTTTTTTTTTTTATTTATTTAATTTATTTTGCAATATATATTTGCCGTCTGAGTAAACGTGCCAAATGCTGAGGCAATAACTTGTTGTTGAAATTTATATTAGTTTTTTTTTTTTTTTTTCGTAAGAGATTAGCTAAATATTTGAGAATTTAAAGGGAAACTTTTGTCGCTGCCATGACCATGGATTATGCCAAGACGTAACTTGAACTGTGACTGCTTAGTGGCAGCAGTAAGCGAATTCAATGTATATATGCTTGTGTGTGTGTATGCACGTATGTATGTTATTGTCAGCTTGACATAAAGTCTGCATGTCTCATCCCTCTACCACCTGTCTCTACTGCTGTCGCTTGTTGCCTGTCGTCTGTCGCTAGTCGCCAGTCGCCAGTCAGCAGTCACCAGTCACCAGTTTTGCCAGTGTCCTGTCTTCTATCGTCTTTCGCACATCTCTTGCCACTGTCCACTGTCTCTGCTACGACAGTTGAACAGATTTAGCTACAAGCGCAACAGACAACGGACACAAGCAACTGCGCGGCGGTGTCATACTTGCTGGGCAATAAGGTGCGGCTGCTATTACTGTTGCTACTGCTGCTGCTGTTGTTGCTGCTACTGCAGCATGGACACATTCACACTTGATGTGGTTTACTTTAAGGATTATTAACGCATTTGGTGACCATGTGTGCGTTGCGTTGCGGTTGTGAACTCCCATTTTCCCATGCTTCGCAGCAAACAGCATTGGACTCTTTATGCACTGCCAGCAAAGACGCTTATCTCTGTAGTTTTCCTTTCTTTTTTCTTTTTCCTTTTTTCGTTTTTCTTTTATTTTCTATTTTTCTCGTTTTTTGTTTTTTTTTTTTGTCTGTTTATTTAAGGTCTTGAACAACTTGCACTAAGCTTTGCACTAGATTATGCAATGAAAATCAAAGTTGTTCCAGCACTGCTTACATACTGCTTGCTTGCACTGCTTAAACACTGCTTTCTTCATGTTTGACAATTGACAATTTTGTTTAAATTGTATATATAAAATATTTTTATACTCGGTGCCCATTGGGTACCAAGAGTATATTAAGTTAGTGACAGCAGCAAATGTATGTAACGCCCATAAGGAGGCGTGGCCGACCCCATAAAATATATATATTCTGACTCAGGATCAACAGCCGAGTCGATTTGAGCATGTCCGTCTGTCCGTCTGTACGTCCGTATGAACACACACAGATCTCAGAGACTGTAAGAGCTAGAGACTTCATTTTTCTTGCAAAGTGCTTTGTAGTATTTGGAAGTTATACACATTTCAAATTCCAAAAGTTGAGAGGCGTCTCTATAGTGTACGCTTGCCTACTGTTCTTACCCCATATACGACGGCAACATAAACTTAGTGTTTTTTCTTTTTCACAATTGTAAAGAGTTGGGCACCGAGTATTATATAGTCGAGCATACTCGACTATAGCTTTCTTACTTGTTTATATTGTTGATATTATATTATATAAAGATTTTAAATAATTTCAATAACTTTTAAGCATAACGATAAAAATAAGTTTATATAAAAATATTATTAAAATTAAATATTAAATATTTTAAAATTAAAAATAAAATATTAAAAAAAAAAAATTATTAAAATTATAAATTCGATATACGATATGCGATAAACGATAAACGATATACACTTATTAAATATTTCCAAGCAATTAAAATACGATATGACAACGATTTTTGCCGCTTGATTGCTGTTGCTCTGCGCTGATGAGCACTTAAATGTCCATGCAAAGCCACGCCCCTCACACACACACACATATAAATACATATTCTCATATGTATGTACATAGAATGTATATATATATATATGTATATATATATATATGTATATAAAATAAACAGCAAGCGCATCAAAATTGCAGCGGGGCAAATGTCAACATTGGACAATGTAAATGGGGGTAGAAGTAGCAGGCCAGCAAAAGCGAAGAGTTATATAGTGAAGAATGAGTTAAGGCATCTTCTAACGGGCCTGTTGTTGGGTTTTCAGCAATGTTACTTGCTTTTGGGTCCAGGCAATGCTTTTAGTGTGAAGACATTTGCTAGGCGTTGTCCTTGTTGCTTTTTACATGTTTCTATTTAAGAAACTGCAGGCACACAGACTGCACAAGCTTTTCAATACACACATTCAATACACACAGACACACACACACACAAGTAGACATATATATAGACAGAGGACAGACGAAGTGATAGAACCCTTGCCCAAACCTAGCACACAATGTCAACGTCAAAGTGCAAGTGGCATTATAGCAAAGGAGACAACAACAAAAACAACAACAACAACAATAATAACAACAACAACAAGGATGATGACGAGCAAAGCAGAGACATAGAATGACAGCCAACAAAAGGCTGAGAAAATGAGTGCGAAATGGGCTAGAAATGGGCGAGATTTCTTTTACTTGCAACTTGCTTCACTTTTTTTTTTTGTGGGCATAACTCTGATAGAAGTAAGAAAAACATTGGAAGAGTGAAACAGAGAGTAAGAGAGAGAGAGAGAGAGAAATAACAAAATCTGAAATGCTTTTTGCCATTAAATGCAATTTTAAAGTCAATTTCAAGTTGAAGCTTAACGCAAATAAAGCCTGTCAGTGACAGACAGAACTCTCGCACTCTCGCACTTTCACACTCGCACTCACACACGCTCTTACTCACTCTTTCTCTATCACAGCAAAGTAAAGTGAAACTATTAGTATGTCTGTGTGTGTGTGTGTGTGTGTGTGTGTGTATGTGTGTACAAAGGGGTGCAAACTAAATTATAACGGCATATTGACAGCATGCCGAGAAATTGAATTAGCAAGCATTCGCCACGTTGGCCACCACATCAAAAATTACGCATACGTTGCGTGTGACAGAATGGCAGCAGCAACAGCAGCAAGCCAAAGCAAGGCAAGGCAAGGCAGCTGCACAGCTCCAACATAGCAACACCTGCAAATGACGCCACAATACATTGGTATGAGTAATACAACTATGCGTGTGCCTGTGGGAGTGTGTGTATGTGTGTGAGTGGGTGAGTGTGGCTGAGTATGTGTTGCTGCAGTTACCTTTATGTTTACAGGCAATTAGCATTTTAATGCCGCCAACAGACAAAGGCAGCTGCAGGTGCCGAAGCGAATGATGACTACGATGATGACTACAATGATAATGATGATGATGATGATGATGATGTTGATGATAATGATAATGATGTGTACAATGATGATGGAGTTGAATACCTTTGGGACAGTCAGACGAGCAAGCAAACAGTCAGGCAGGCAGGCAGGCAGGCAGACAGTGAACACTGTGGTTATTCAGCGGTTTGTAAATGAGGAGAGGAGCAAGGTATCGCAAGGTAAGGTAAGGCAAGGCAAGGTAAGGCAAGAAATGTGGCATATAAAAATGGAATGAAAAGAGATGGCAAGAGGCAAGCGCATGACCGAACGACCACGCACCATGAACGTTTCGTTTTTCATTATTTTTCATGTTCGACATGAGTGCAAATTGTTTTGTGTGGCTCTCAGCGACCAGAGACAGAGACAGAGACAAAAAGAAAAAACAGTAACAGTTATAACAAGTCAACAATAATTGCACGACTATAAGATACCTCGTAATTATTTTATTTTATACTATAAACTATTAGCTGTAGAGTATAAATAAATAATCATTAAATAAAGAAAATCCTATGCTGTAAATGCAAAATTGTCAAACTAATAAAAATAAATATTGAATTTATAAACTGCAACCACAATAAAATGTTATAGAAATACAAAAATAAAAATAAAGTATATATATATATTTCAATGGTTGCAATTTTTCATGATGTTTATTTGCTATGCAATTGCTGTATGCTGTCTGCCCGATATCCTGTTTACCTCGTCCTTGTTACCTATTTATATGTAGTTTCCCCTGTCATTATTTGCCAATGTTGTCATCGTCATTGTTGTTCTCTCTGCAGTTGCAGCTACTGCTGCTGCTGCTTCTACTGTTGTTATTGTTGTTGTTGTTGTTGTTGCTGCCATTGTGGATGGCCAGTGTCATTTCTATGGTCAATTGTGCGGGCGCTGTTGTGTTTAAATAATATCACGTATACGCGTCGTTGACAACGCGTTGTTTATAGGTCAGTTTAATGTGTATCCTGCCTCCTGTCTCCAATCTCCTATCCCATGTCTGTTCATATGTGTGTGTCCTGTATCTACTATATTACCTGTGTGTATCGCCCCATTCTTACATATGTTGATATTATGCCGTCTGACGTATTGTTGTGCGTGGCAACAAATAGATTTATAACGTGTAATATTGATGGTTTTGAGCAGCATAGAGCATCACTAATTATTTGATTGCTTTCACAGATTAGACGCCCATTTACATTTAGTTTACATAATGCTTAGATTACGATAAACTCAATTTGTTCTGGCCAACAAACAAACAAACAAACAAACAAACAAACAAAAAAACTAATGACAGCACAATAATCAAATCAAATAACAATTGCATTGATATTTCTTTTGTCGATATAACAGATGTCACATAACTGTTTATATGCCACACTTTGGTTGCCTTGAATACTTACGCAATTACAAAAGTTGCAATAGACATAATAAATTCTCTCAATTTAATAAAATTTCAATTGAAATTTTTCAGTCACAGCCTAAAATTATGCAATGGTAAATGATGATTTTTTTAATTTTCTTTTTATACTCGGTGTCCTATGGGTACCAAGAGTATATTGGGTTAGTGACAAGAGCAAATGTATGTAACACCCATAAGGAGGCGTGGCCGACCCCATAAAGTATATACGTATATTCTGACTCAGGATCAACAGCCAAGTCGATTGGAGCATGTCCGTCTGTCCGTCTGTACGTCCGTATGAACACACAGATCTCGGAGACTATAAGAGATAGAGACTTCATTTTGCATAGTGTTTGTAGTGTTTGCAGGCAGATCAAGTTTATTTTGGATTTTTGCCACGCCCCCCTCCGCCTCCACAAATCGATAAAAACGAACCCAGACAAGCTACAGCACTGAATTATCGGATAATAAACATGGAAGTTATACACATTTGAAATTTCAAAAGTTGAGAGGCGTACGCTTGCTTGCTGTTCTCACCCCATACGACGGCAACATTTACTCAGTGTTTCTCACACTTGTGAAGAGCGTGGCTCAGTGGTTAGAGGGTTGAAATCGCGTGCATGAGGTCCACGGTTCGATTCCCGAGACGATTTTTTGATTTTTTTAAAATTTTATTTTTAAAATTTTTTTTTATATTAACTTAAAATTGGCGAAAAAATAAATATATAATATAACTTTGGGCACCGAGTATTATATAGTCGAGCACACTCGACTATAACTTTCTTACTTGTTTTTCTTGTTGTTGTTTTTTGTTCTCACATAAATAACGTAAATTTCTGCTAGCTAATATCGATTGTATAGTTTTTAATGCTTGCCTGACACATTAAGAAGAAGCCGCATAAGCAAAACGTTTGTCACATTGCATGCAACATTAAGCGCAACACTTTAAGCACGTGTGAGAAAAAACACATTAGAAAATCAATCATTTGAAGCGGCAAAAATGAAATAAACACAAATACAAAATTAATGAAAACAAACATTTTTTTTTATTTATTTATTTATTATTTTTTTTTTTTTTTTTGTATTGTTTGAAGACACTTTTTCTTTATTTCTAAGAAAATATATTATATTTATTAGCCATGACGATGAAACTGTTGTTGTGCACAATTTAATTGATTATTTATATTATTAATATCGATAACCAAATTTCCATTCTTGGCAAAGAAACCTTCATTACACGCTGGAGCAGCCAGTGTGTAATACATAAGGCAACAGATGTAGAATATTAAGCAAATGATCGTCTGCAACATCTTTGTAAAATAATTATCGAAATCGCGTTGTGAATCGCTGGAAATATGAAATGCAACTGTTTGCTTTGATTAAATATCAAATGGTTTTTATATGCACATACAACACACACACATACACACTATATATATACGTATGTATGTGAGACATAGCATGACCCGAATGCATTGCAATCTCAATGGGCATTTCCCCGAATCAAGTTTTCTATATATATATATGTAAAGGTAAGCACAAGATTATGTTTGACTTTTGCAAAACAAACTAGTAATTGCAACTATTTTTTAACCATTGCAATTTGTAATAATTCATAAAAGTGTCGCTCGCTTGTGTTAGATTCAGGTTTGTCAAACAGAATTTTATTTTTTTTTGTTTTTTTTTTTAAGCTTTACTTTGATTTTCTTGCATGACTAATGCTTAGCTCTACACTCTATTTATATAAAGTATATATATATTTATATATATATATATGTATATATGTTTGATTTCATTGATTGCATTATCAGTACACAATATAGTATAGAATAAGTAAAGAAAGCTAAAGTCTAGCTAGCTCAACTATAAGATTACCGGTAGACAGTAAAAATTAAAATTGCATAATTTTTATGCTTATCATTCGATCGTCCATATAAAAAATAAATATGTATACCCGGTACCGTTACGATCTTAAGAAATAAACATTAGTTCATAAATAAATTCATCAGTTGTGTTCATTCAATAGACGAACTGTGAAAAATTTGATGCAGATCGAACCATAAAATTAAAGTTAGACAACTTTTAATTTCCTGCATATAGATACCGGGTAGCACAGAGTTGAGTAAACTCTAGACATTATTTTTCTTACTTGTTTAATAGTTGTTTTTTTTTTTAACAATTTATTGCGGTGCATAGAAAAAAAACTGGATTTGATATTGCTTGATCGAACATTACGATATGCATTGCAGTCTAATTTAACTGGTGTTGAGGGAAATCCCATTTGCTTGCTACTTAAATCATTGACAAGCTGTGTAAAAACCAAGGCTTACAAAATGTTACGTAGTTAGATCATAAAATATTAGCATCATTTTAAATAATTATATTTATTTTTTCTTACGTAGTTCAAATGCCAAAATGTAAATTTTAATTAAAAATCTTAACAATTATGAGCACTTTGTGATTAAACAAGATATGACTAAGTATTCACGCTGTGCGTGTATGTATATATGTATTTGTTTGTGTGTCTGTGTGTGTGTGTGTGTGTGTGTCGCTGTGTGTGTTTTGTGAGTGAGCATAACAAATAATAATAAAAAGCAAATCAGCACAATAACAAGAACAAGAACATGAACAGAGCTAAGGCAACAGCAGCTGAAGTACCCAATGAGAGCTAAAGATATTCAGACAGACTTTAAGGCCAGAGACAGATAGACAGACATGCAGAGAGAGAGAGAGAGAGAGAGAGAAAGCCATACAAAAGGTCACTTAATCCACAAAAGAATATGACCAAAAAAAAAAAAAAAAACAGAAGAAGAAGAAAAAAAATTGTATATAAAATATAAATAAATAAAACGACAGGCTCCAAAGTCAAAACCCAAAAGCAGCAACAGCAACAACAACAAGAACAAAACTTAAATGTGAAGGCGTATTTATGCTTGTGTGTGTCTTTGTATTGTCTGTTTGTGCGTTGTGTTGTATTTTTGTTGTTCTTCTCACTAAACTCTCATATAAAAAAGCCCACAATGGTCACATTGCGTATACGCCACGTTTGCCGTTGAAACTTAAGCCAACGTATGCAAAAAAACGATAAAAAGGCAAACTATGGACGAGTAAAAAGGCGCAATCTGCGTAGCTTTTGCAGGTTTAAACAACACCATTCCCCCACCCCGCGCCACACACACACACACACATTCACACACATTCACATACATTTATATCTACATCTCTTTCTCTTGCTTTATCTACTTCTTCTGCTATTGCTTTAGCTTTTGGTTTTGGTTCGTGTTTTTTTTTTTTTAGTTTTTTGTGTGCATCATATCGGGCATCGCTCTAGTGAAGGCGTTATCAACATGGGCGTGGTCACGTGTTGTATGGCACTTTTGCAGCTCGTTGAACTTCAAGTTTCCAGCGGATTTAGCGGCAAATGTTCCTTTGTTTGTCTACATGTCTGCGTGTATATGTGTGTGTAAGTCTATATGAATGGGAATGCGAATGTGTGTGTGTTTCATAAATGTTTAAAGCGTTTGTTGGTCAATGTTTTATTTGGCTATACAAATAACAACAACAGCAACAACAAATGAAAGCAAGTCACAAATTTTTATCAATGCTTTATACTGAAGCTTTGCAGAGACTTCACTTCATTTCAAAATTAATTAATAGTTATTATTATTTTTAAAACGCAATAAATTAATTTTTATTTATATTGCTTCAAGCGAGAAAACGATGCAGAGTATCTTAGAGTCGAGTTAATGTCACTTCTTTCTACTTGTTGTTTGTCGTTTTGCTGTTTTTGATGTTACCGCTCTTTTTGTTGTTGTTGTTGTTGTTCATGTGGGTTGATTTTTAATTAATGGTGCTTCGTATGCGTTTTGCGTCAGGGCCAAAACTTCCGGACTGCAGGACAACAGAACAACAGAGCGAGTAAAGCGGCAGCTGTGCTCTCTATATATGTGCATACATACAAACATACATACATATACATATACATATATTTGTATGTGTGAATGTATGTTTGTTTATTTGTATATGCTTATGTGTGTGTGTTTGTGTGTGTATTTGGATTGGCCATAAGAAGCGGAAGTAGCGGCAGATTCGTTCGCCAAATAAACCCACAAAAAAAAAAAGAAAAAAGAAAAAAGCAAAAAAAAAAAGAAAAAAACAACCAGAAAAATTAAATCGATATTTTGCGGAAATCATAAAAAATTATTTATGTATACCCACGCACATGAACGGAACATGGACATGGGTTGGCCCATGACATGAATACAACGTGGACATGCGGCCAGGCAGAATACATATACATATGTTTATATATACATATTTATATTTATGTTTATATATTATATGTATATATGTATGTATGTATGCATGTATGTTGTCCTCATGCCTTGATTATAACATTTAATTGTTTTGGCTCACAATATTAATGATGACTGTACGTGTTATTTGTTTTGACTCAAGTTGTAAATAATAATTAAGGGGAAATTGAGCAAAATGCTAGAAGCGAATTCTCATAATTAAATGAAAATGAATGAATGCGAAGATTTTTAGCGCAGCAGAGAATCATCAAAATAATTTGCGACAGGCAATTCACTAGATGAATTTCTGACAGTTCAACTGACAGTTTTGTCAAATGTTTCACTCCTTTATCCCTTTCTGTTTTACTCTCTCTCTCTCTTGCTCTCTCTGTTCAACATACCTAACTCCCTCACTTCCGCACACAACATACAAACAAAAAAAGCGTTGTGGAAATGGTTAAAAGCTGACTGCAAAAAGCTGGTGGCATAGAGTAGAAAGTAAGCGACCATGTAGATACTTTACCAATCAATCAAAAAAAAAAAAAAAAAGAGAAAGTTTGTGGGAGAAGGAAGAAACAAAGAGAATCAATGTGCACTGTAAAAATCTACAGTTGTTAAATAGCAAAAGTGCCAACGGCATTTACTAAATGATACCGTGGGCTACAACTCTAAGAAATTTGTGCAATTTTTAATTAACATATACAATAAAATAAATGTAAATAATATAATAAATTAATAAATACATACATATATATAAAAGATATTTAAAATAATTATAATTAACTATTAAATAATAAACTAAGAAATTTTTTATATTATAATAATAAAATAAAAGTAACTAAAAAAGGATAAAATTTATAAAATCAATATAATACGTATATAATATAATAATAATTAACTTCCTGTTATAATTAATATAATAAATATAATTAATATAATTAATATAATTAATATAATTAATATAATTAATATAATTAATATAATTAATATAATTAATATAATTAATATAATTAATATAATTAATATAATTAATATAATTAATATAATTAATATAATTAATATAATTAATATAATTAATATAATTAATATAATTAATATAATTAATATAATTAATATAATTAATATAATTAATATAATTAATATAATTAATATAATTAATATAATTAATATAATTAATATAATTAATATAATTAATATAATTAATATAATTAATATAATTAATATAATTAATATAATTAATATAATTAATATAATTAATATAATTAATATAATTAATATAATTAATATAATTAATATAATTAATATAATTAATATAATTAATATAATTAATATAATTAATATAATTAATATAATTAATATAATTAATATAATTAATATAATTATTTTTTTTTAATAATTCAATGGATTATGGGCAACATTTGCTTAGGCATGCACCACTGTGCAGTGACACAAACGCCTGCAGCAAATTATCCTGACAGTAAGCGAAGTCTATTGATACGCAGGGCGCGCACAGTGGCAAGCCGCAAAGAGCAGGGCAAAGACCACAACACCGCAGAGGTTCATCCCGCTGGAGACACTCGACAACTTTCGACTGTCTACTGTCGACTGCTAACCACGGGCAACTGCCAGCTGCCAGCTGCCAACTGGCAACGAGCAACGAGCAACGAGCAACGGGCAATGGGCAACTGGGCGATGATTCGAATTGGAAGATGGGCATTGGGCACGCAGTAGCCACAGCAGCTGCGGGCGCCATCAAAACTTGTCCTTGTGGCTGGCGCACTTTAATTTCAATTTGTCGACCCCGCAAAGCAACTGCTCTGGCTCTTGAGTTGCTTTTGTTATTGTCTTTGTTGTTGTTGTTGTTATTTCTACTGTTGTTGTTGTACTTCTTCTTAATCTTATTGTTGTTGTTGTTGTGGAGCGTTTGGCCCACGGCAATTTATTGTTTTCCACTTTACGCCAGTGTCCCACTGCGCGTCGCCTTCCTGTTATTCTTTTGTTGTGTTGGTTGTGCGTGCATGTCTGTCTGTGTGTGTGTGTGTGTATCTGTATTTGTATGCGCGTGTTTTTAGTGTGGTTCTTAAATTTCAGAGTTTTCACCATTTGTCGCGTGCGCTTTGAGCTATTGAGCCACTTGTCAATTGTAGGCACTTACAGGGTATGCGAAGCATCAATTGGGGGAGCAATTGAAGAAGAAGAGAAGAGCAATAGGGTGAGGGCGAGAACGAGAGCAGCGAAGGGCAGTTGAATATGGGGTGGGGTATGGGTTGGGTATTATTTGAATGGTTTGAAGTCTGGTTCACACTTACCATAACAGCGTTACGCTTGAAATCCATAAAGTTCTTCACCTCGGCAGCTAATTCACGCAATAGAATGATGCCATCCTTACGCTTCACTTCGATGTCATTGTCCTTAAAGCGCTGCAAAAACAAAAGCAGACAAAACAAAAAAAAAATAAATATATATATATATATAAGCATTAAGAATTTCAATTGTCAGTAATTTCTGGCAAACAATAAACTATGAAATTTATAAAGACACCAACCACGCCCACATTGCCAAAACAGCAATTGTCATCCCCTTCTATATTTTTTTGTTTTTGTGTTTGTGTTCGTGGGGTGGGAAGTATATAGTATAAAAAAGGGTTAAAGAGGTTATAAAACTTTTGCATTCACCTCCGACTTCTAATTTTTGGTCTCTTAGTATATTGCCGCATATAAAATTCTTATGTACTTCGGTTCGCTGGCAGCGATACTTAAATTGTTATAAAATTGATTTTAATGTATCTTATTTATTTAATACGCTTTTCATTGAAGAAGCGTGTAGCAATTTTAAGGCCAATTACAGTATTTCAGTTAGTTAATAGTTCCATTATTCTCAGGCAATCGAAAACCTTTAAAATTGGCAGCAAAATTTGTTAACAAAATCAATTTTACAATCATTTTTTTTTTAATATTAAAATAATAATTATAATAATAATTATAAATATTTTTTTTATACTCTTGAAATAAATTTCAATATTATAATTAATTATTTATTATTCATAATAAAATCTCATCAATTGAATATTGATTGAAAACTTATTGAAAACTTTTTATTCTACAATTTCTTTTGGCATTTAATTGGAAGCCAAAGAAAAGCAAATAAAATTGATATTATTCGCAATGCCAGCAATTTCTTTGGCAAATGTAATGGACACAATTTGGGCGTGCTTAACTTCTCATGCTGAATTTATAATACTTACTACTCTCAAAAGGCAAAAGAAAACGATTGCTACATGCATTTGAGCCACTTTCTTTTTATCTATATATATATATGATATATATATATATATATATATAGAGGTATGCATACACACATGCATGTATCTGTAACTATGCACTGACATTTTCTTCAGTGAACTAATGAATGCCTCAAAGACTTTTCTCTTGCAGTTTTAGTTTTGTGGCAGCATTTTGGCTCTAACCGCAAATGTTTGCACTGTCTCTGTGTATAAGCGTATATGTTAATGTGTGTGTGTGTGTGTGTGTGTGTACACATACATATAAAGAAAGAAACCTCTTTCCATTTTCTATACGAAGCATCTTTGAAGGCGTTCACTGTGCCTCAGTTTTCCCAGTTGTCTGCTGCTGCTGCTGCTACTGGCACTGAATCAGTTAAGAAAAGTTTTCTAATTAATTCGCTGGGGACATGTACAGACACTAACATAAATACACACACACACACACACACACACACATACATATACACAAACACAGTTGACTAGAAATATGCTTCATGACGTTGATGATTACAAATGCGACGCCCAGTTACGAAAATACATATAATTTAACTGACAGTTTTGCTGAAAAAGTGACAATTGAAATGCGAAAAAAAATAATGTGGGCGTTGGACCAAGCCCAAACAGCTAATTGGTTTGCCAGTTGTAATATATAAAAGTCATAAAATGCATTTGCAGCCGGCAAACGCTGCGGCTACGTAATTTGCAGCTGCTCAAGAAGAATTCTGCAGTTACATGCCGTACATTTTGCACTCTCTGCTCGTCACTTATCAACAAAAAGAAAAAAAAAAACATAAAAAAGAAAGAGAAGAGGAAATAAAAGTAAAAAAGTAAAAAAAAAAAGAAGAAAAATGAAAAGTAAAAAGTAAAAAGTAAAAGAAAAGTAAAACTCATCAAATCTTGTATAAAAATTCCATTTTGCTCGGCGCCTTCGAACATTAAAACAAATGACGACACGTTCAATGAAAAGATGATTATGTTTCACAATAAGATGAGTGTGCATGAGTTTGCATGTGTTTGTATGTATGTGTGTGTATGTGTGTGTGTGTGTGTGTGTGTGTCAGTCAGTATGTGCTCTCCATCTCCATCTCCATCTTCATTTTCATCTTTAGCACCATTTTCATGCTTATTTCCATCATCTTGTCTATGCGTATACCACCATCCTCTCCTCTAAGAGCCGCCAGCATCGGATGAAAAGCAAAGCAAAGCAAAATGTGTCAGCCATTAACATGGCCACTAAATGCGTGTCTCGTAGCATTCAGATCTGTTTGTGCGTGCATGTATGTTCGTGCCAGTTCGTGTGCTAACAAAAACTATGAATGTAGGATGTAGTATATGTACATACATATGTATATGTATGTATATATGCTTATGTTTCTGTTTAAATAGCAGCAACTGTCTGCTGTGCAACGGCATGTGAAATTTAATTAGACATATTAAACGGCAAATTGATTTTTAAGAGGGCAAAAAAATACCCAAAAAAAAAACAAAACAAAAAAATGAATGAATAGATAAATGAAAGGTCAAGAGATTCTGTATCAACTCTATATATTAATCTGTTTCAAATTAAGTAAAAACATACATACATCAGATAAATTGATTTTCTCTACATTAATAAAAATTCAATATGTATTCTCTCTGCTCAATAAATATAAATATAGATATAGATATATCATCATAAAATTTTCATACCATACTGTACAAACTTTTCGACAGCTAATTATTTTATTTATGCAATTTGAAAATATTTATCAAATTTTTATTTTTATAGATTTATATAGAATTGGAATATATGGAATATTTATAATTGAATTTGTAAAGTGATTAAAAATCATTCAAAATTAATATTAATTCAATTTTTATACTCGGTGTCCATTGGGTACCAAGAGTATATTGACTTTGTGACAGCAGCAAATAGGAGGCCGTGGCCGACCCCATAAAGTATATATATTCTCACTCAGGATGAATAGCCGAGTCGATTTGAGCATGTCCGTCTGTCCGTCTGTACTTCTGTACGTCCATATGAACACACAGATATCGGAGACTATAAGAGCTAGAGACTTCATTTTTTTTTGCAAAGTGCTTGTATTAGTTGCAGGCAGATCAAGTTTATTTTGCCACGCCCCCTCCGCCTCCACAAATCGATAAGAACCATTTTGAGCACACCCAAGCTACAAAGTTAGAATATGTTTATCTGGACGCTGTGTAAAAATTTGGTACAGATCGTATAATTAACATAGAAGTTATACACATATCAAATTCCAAAGTTAAGAGGCGTTTCTATAGCGTACGCTTATCTGTTGCTCTCACCCCGTATACGGCAACATTAACTTGGTGTTTTTTCTTTCTTACACTTGTAAAGAGTGCGGCTCAGTGGTTAGAGGGTTAGACTTGAGTGCAAAAGGTCTGCGGTTCGATTCTAGAGCCGAATTTTTTTTTTTTAATTTTTTTTTTTAATTAACTTAAAATTGGCGAGTGCGCAGCACGATCTAAATAAATATATAATATAACTTTGGGCACCGAGTATTATATAGTCGAGCATACTCGACTATAGCTTTCTTACTTGTTATATATTGAAACATATGTTAAATGTAAATAAAGCACATTGAAAATTGGAAATTGAGAATGTAAATATTTGAAAAATAAATATTTCTACAAATAATAAACAAATCATATGAAAAATATATTCATTTTTACCTTTTACACGAATATAAAAATGAAAAATTCAAGCAATATTTCAATTAGTTTAGCAAAAATGTTCAACAAATTCGCGTGTGCTTTGCTGTATCTGGGATTAATTTCTATATGTTTGGGATTTAAACTAATTCCAACTATTACAGATGGTAAGTTTAAATTAAGTGCAGAACATAAAACAGAAAAAAAAGAATTTATAAATTGTTTTTTATCTACCATATCTACCATAAGTAGATATACCAGCTAACACCAACATTACAACGGGTCCATTTGTTAGGATCGCCAAGGGATATTATTTCTTTGGGACAATCATAAGAATGAACTGGTTTGACGCCTACGAAAGTTGCCGTCGGAAAGACGCAGAGTTGTTAACGATCGAAACACTTGAAGAAAAAAATGATTTAACTAATTATATTACTGAAATGAAACTTGATTTTGGTTTCTGGACATCGGCTACTGATCAAGCAAAGGAAGGTAACTTTATATGGTTTACAAATGGAAAGAATATAAATACTTTAATGTTCGCAAAAGGACAACCAGATAATGGTAATAAAATTGAGAATTGTATAGAATTTAACTGGAAACCACAAGGTGGACCTATGGGTTTTCTTAACGACGCCGCATGTAATAACTCGAACTTTTATATTTGCGAGGCACGTCAACCTAAAACAGCATCATTTGTGGTCTGGTAATGTTTTTGAAAATATCTCTAATAATAAAACTATTAAATATTGTATTCGAATTATATTTATTTCAAAGTGTCTTTTTTTTAAACTATTAAAAATAAAATTCTTCAATTTTTAAAAAAAAATTTGTGATATTAAATTGAAATTGAAATTGACAAAATTGAATTGAAGCATTTGATATATTCACGGTCGAGAATACTTATTACTCAAGTGTTTTCTATATATACTTTCTGTTCAAAAACAAATGGGAATTTGATGTTTTCAGTTTGCTTTATTAAAGCTCAGTGAAAGAATCTTTTGTTTGCCTAACAGAATTTCCGACAATAAATATAAAAAGAGAAAATGTTTAGCAATATTTTTAAATATTTCTACAGAAATGTTTATCAAATTCGCGTTTTTTTTTTTCATTTTCTTGGAATAAAATCCATTTGACTGGGAAATGAGCCAATTCCAATTGTTACAGATGCTAAGTTATACATACATATATATGTATATATGACGCAAGAAAAATACAAATATGAAGTGAAGAGACTATTAATTCCGTACATATAATTCCGTCAGCTAATACAAATATCACGGCGGGTACATTCGTTAGAATAGAAATAGGATACTATTACTTTAAAATAATCACGAAAATGAATACGCTCAAAGCCTATGATTATTGTCAAATGGATGCAGAACTCTTGATAACCGAAACATTCAAAGACTAAAAATTCTAATATTATTGTGAACATAATTTGGCAAAGCAAGATTCTCATATTTCATTTTTGAATGGAAATCCCATAAGGAAAAAATATTTCCTATTCATAGAATTAAAGAGCACTTTGTGTGTTGACCGCTATAAAAATAAAAAAATCGTTTGCCTTAAATTTTAAAAAAAAAAAAAAAAAAACTGATTACACTGCTAGTAAATGTATGAAAATATTTTAAATAAATAAAATATATTATATATTAAAAAATATTAATTATAAAATATATTACAATAAAATATATGAAAAATATGAAATATAAAATATATTAAAATAAAATAATAAACATAACAACTTAAAACAAGAAGAGTTGGCAAAGTGTTGCTTGTGTTCCGACGAATCTCATAGTCGTGTATTCTCAACGGATTTTTAATCAATTATTTAAGTAATTTTAATATGTTTGTTGTTTCAATTCAGAAAATATGATGGGCAATAACTAACGTCATGATCCTAAAGTTAATCCACTTAATTTCTGAATATGTTTCAAGGTTTCTGCCAATGAATATAAAAGAGGAACGAATTTGCAATGCATCCCACAGTTCAATAAAAATGTTCAACAAAATCGCATGTGTTCTGCTATTTCTTGGATTAATATCCATTTGCTTGGGATATAAACTGATTCCCGTTGTTTCAGATGGTAAGTAAAAGATGTTACAAAAATAAAGAAAGACATTTTTCATTACTTTAACATGAAAATATAGATATTCCAGCCAATATGAATATCACAACGGGTCCTTTTGTTAGGATCGCCAAGGGATATTATTTCTTTGAGACAACCACAAAAAAAAATTGGTTCGATGCCTATGAAACTTGTCGACGCATGGACGCTGAGCTAATAACGTTTGAAACATTGGAAGAACTTAGAGATATGGCAAAATATATTCACGAATTAAATATACATGGACTGTACTGGACATCTGGCACTGATATGGCAAAAAATGGAGCATATATTTCATTTACAAACGGTAAACCACAGCTTTCAAATGGTTGGCGACCAGGAGAGCCTAATAATGTTGCTAAAAATGAACATTGCATTGAATTTATGTATATAAAGGATCAACAATATGGTTTAAATGATCGTCCTTGTGAATTTCTAAGCAATTTCATTTGCGAGACACGTCAACCAAAAACAGCATCTTTTGTTGTCTGGTAAACAAACTAAATAATATTCTTTATCTATTTTGCTATAAAGATATATTTATATATTGAAAAATATCTGTAAAGTCTATTAAAGTCGTTTTATATAGTTGCATCGAATATGATTTATGACCTTTCAAAACCATTAGCAACATTTCTGAATTATCAGAAATAGTTATCGATAATAGACGATGTCTAGCAAAAAATATAAAAAATAAAAAAAAAAAAAATATATGTATATATTGAAAATTAAAAGCATGTCAAACAACAAACTGCAAGAAAAATCAGAATAAAAAAAAAAATAATATAGGAAAAATAAATATATACAGAAACGACAAAACTGGCAAAATAGTAGAGAAAGCTAAGAAGGAAGAAAGCCACGCCCACGAAAGAAAAAACGTCAAACCAAAACTTATATGCGATGGCAACATTTTATAAAGCAATTTCCCCAGGAGCAACATCGAAATGCAATGCATGCCTGAAGGACATACGCGACTTTGTATGTGTATGTCTGTGTGTTTGTGTATGTTTGTGAGTGCGAACGAGTGCGAGGACGAGTGTCCTGCCAACATGGAGAAAAAAGAAAACTATATACAATATGTATACAATATAAGGGCGACATGCGAGAGGAACGAGCTGCACCGACAACGACAACGACAACGAAAACGACAGCGGGTGCAGGCTTTGCCTGCAAGAGCTACAGCTACAGCAACAGCAGCAGCAACAGCAGCAGTAGCAATAGCAGCCATAGAAAGTTTTTCATTTTGCGGTTGACTCTGGAATTTGAAAATGTTGCGCAAGGAGTTGCCCGAAGGCTGAAACCAATCCCCAATCCTCTACTTGCATGTTGGATGCGTGTGCAGTTGGCAGCATCAGCAGCAACAGCAACAACAGCAACAACAACAGCAACATCAAACTTTAAGTGGAGCAAGGACAACGGGAAAGGTGCAGCTGCATATTCACCAGCTTCACAACGACTCGCATTCCTCAGATGCTGCTGCTATAGCTGCTGTTGCTATAGCTTCTGCTGTTGGCTTTTGCTGCTCAAATTCCAGCACAAGTTAAGCAGCTTACGCATGCAACCACCTGGCAGCCACCTGGCAAGCATCTGCCTTACCTGACTGATTATGCGTTGCCGTTCATGTTGAAGCTGATGCTTACGTTGACGTTGACGTTGACGTTGACGTTCACGTTGACGCTGACGCTAACGTTAACAGTAGCGCAGACATTGCCACCAAAAGTCAGTGAAGCAAGTCAAGGACTCAGCTTTCGAAGAGGCAACCAACTTGCCTAGCAATGCGCTAATTAGATTTTAATGAAGATGTCGTCTACAAACAGCTTCAGCTCCGCCATCCATTTCCTTGTCTGGCAACAATGTCGAGCATCAACGCGCATGTTTCCATGTGCATTCAAGCGCACCAAGATTCCTTTACACGTTCCACGTCCCTAAACTTTTTTTTTTCTACTTGAAAATATATAATACTCTATATATATACGAGACAGAGTACAGTGTTTGCTTACACTTATTAAAGTTAATAGTTTTTTTTTTGTCACTACAGATTTCAAATGTCCAACATAAAATTCTTTACTTTAGTGTTTTTTGTTTTTGTTCTTATTTTATTTAATGCTGCTATCTACAAAGTATTTTTTTTTTAGTATTTTAATTGCTGGCATTTTAAAACTTTTTAATTGCTGCACTTTCATGAATCAAAATCAATTTGTGTCGTCTTGAAAAACTATTTTCGGTTGACGTAGCTCGAAAATATAACAATTCCGATATTTACACGGAAGATAGTTTAACCAACCTTTGATAAAGATTAAGTTCAACACAATTCTCATTATTGTTGGCATTATCTGTTTGTCCATGTGTCCAAGCGAGAACCAAATTTAAAGTATCAAATATTTTAGTGGCACCAGATAAGAACCTAAAAACTGTTGGATTAAATTTAACTAACTTAAGGAAATGAAATTAAAACAAGGATGCAAGTTAAACTTTAATAACACATAGTTATATTTTTAAAGTCATTTTTATAATGCTAATGAAATATTTTGTGCGATTTTTACACAATTCAAATGTTTTTCTATATTTTTGAAAAACTTTACCATGACAACAAATGAAGCTGTTTTCGGTTGGCGCACTTCGCAAATGTAGTAATTCCAAAACTCACACGGACGATCATTTATCCGACCATTTTCCAAAGTTAAACTCAATACAATGCTCGATATTCGTCGGCATTATCTGGTTGTCCATGTGCAAACATTGATGAATCTATAGCTTTTCCATTCGTAAACCATATCTGTGATCCTTCCTTTGCTTGATCAGTACCCGATGTCCAAAAGAAAAAATCAAGCTTCATCTCAATAATATAATTATTTATATCATTCTTTTCTTCGACATGTTTCGAGTCGTTAACAAGCTCAGTGTCCATACGTCGACAACTTTCATAGGCATCGAACCAATTCTTTTTTGTGGTTGTCTCAAAGAAATAATATCCCTTGCCAATCCTAACGAACGGACCTGTTGTGATATTCGTATTGGCTGGAATATCTACCATATATTGAATAGCAAATTAATAAATTCTATCATATCTTATTTGCTCTTAGAATCTTCGATCTCACCATCTGTAACAACGGGAATCAGTTTATATCCCAAGCAAATGGATATTAATCCAAGAAACTGCAAGGTGCATGTGATTTTTTTGAACATTTTTGCTGAACTGATGGAAACATTGAGAAATCTTGTTCTTTTTATACATGTATGTCTTCTCAGAATAAACAATTCATATCAATCATCATAATAAAGAATTGATCTTCCAATTAGTAGAAACATTTGTTAACACTTAATACACAAACATTAAATTGCATGATCCAAAAAAAAAAATCATCGTGGTGATTCGATATATTTCCTCTTTAATTAATACGAAGTAAATACTTTATCGTATTGCAAATTCATCAAATATTTACTAATTTACACACGTATTGTTCCCAAATTATTAAAGTCAACAACTCCGTTTAAAATCTCCATCTCCATCTGTAATTGTATTTGATTTATTTTACTGCTCATACGAGTTTCTCTACGGTCTACAATTTTTATTATAATCATCGATTTATATTTTGTATATTGTGTGTATATTTATTTTTTCAATATGTTTGTCTGCTGGCTAATTGTAAATGTAAATTCTGATTCTTCGGGTTGTCAAAAATATAATTCACATGTAAAATTCGCACGTTTTATCCAAAAACTGAATTAATTTATTATGCACAAGTTTGAGCTTAGTCTAATGCTGTAAGATTCAACAATAAGACAATTCTAGCAAAATAGTTAATGCAAGCGAGAACCAAATTTATAGTATCAAACATTTTAATCGCACTGGATAAAAACCTAAAAACTGTTGGATTAGCCTAATCCTGGATATCGGAGCAGTTGTAAGGCCAAAGAAATTATTGAGTCAACAATTAAGTCCTTCTCCTCATCTATTAACACATATTCCAAACTCTAGGATAATCTATGAACAAATAATCAAATTTAACTAACTTAAGGAAATGAAATTAAAACAAATTAATTCAGTTTTTGGATAAAACGTACAAATTTTACATGTGAATTATTATTTTTGACAACCCGAAGAATCAGAATTTACATTTACAATTAGCCAGCAGACAAACATATTGAAAAAATAAATATACACACAATATACAAAATATAAATCGATGATTATAATAAAAATTGTAGACCGTAGAGAAACTCGTATGAGCAGTAAAATAAATCAAATACAATTACAGATGGAGATGGAGATTTTAAACGGAGTTGTTGACTTTAATAATTTGGGAACAATGCGTGTGTAAATTAGTAAATATTTGATGAATTTGCAATACGATAAAGTATTTACTTCGTATTAATTAAAGAGGAAATATATCGAATCACCACGATGATTTTTTTTTGGATCATGCAATTTAATGTTTGTGTATTAAGTGTTAACAAATGTTTCTACTAATTGGAAGATCAATTCTTTATTATTATGATTGATATGAATTGTTTATTCTGAGAAGACATACATGTATAAAAAGAACAAGATTTCTCAATGTTTCCATCAGTTCAGCAAAAATGTTCAAAAAAATCACATGCACCTTGCAGTTTCTTGGATTAATATCCATTTGCTTGGGATATAAACTGATTCCCGTTGTTACTGACGGTAAGTCAAAGATTTTAAAAAGGAAAAAAAAATATAATAGAATTTATTAATTGCTTTCAATATATGGTAGATATACCAACTAATATGAACATTACAACGGGTCCGTTCGTTCGGATCGGCAAGGGATATTATTTCTTTGACACAAGCACAAAAAAGAATTGGTTTGATGCCTATGAGAGTTGCCGTCTTATGGATTCTGAGTTGTTAACACTTGAAACAGTCGAAGAAAAGAATGATATAAATAATTATATTATTGAGATGAAGATTGATTTTCTGTTTTGGACATCGGGTACTGATCAAGCAAAGGAAGGATCACAGATATGGTTTACGAATGGAAAAGCTATAGATTCATCAATGTTTAAAGATGGACAACCAGATAATGCCGACGAAAAAGAGCATTGTGTTGAGCTTAATTTTGAAAATGGTTGGTTAAATGATCGTCCGTGTGAGTTTTGGAATTATTATATTTGCGAACTACGTCAACCAAAAACAGCATCATTTGTTTCATGGTAAAGTTTTCTAAAAATATTGAAAAACATTTCAATTGTGTAAAAATCGCACAAAATATTTCATTAGCATTATAAAAATGACTTTAAAATTATAACTATGTGTTATTAAAGTTTAACTTGCATCCTTGTTTTAATTTCATTTCCTTAAGTTAGTTAAATTTGATTATTTGTTAATAGAGACAATTATCCTAGAGTTTGGAATATGAGGAGAAGGACTTAATTGTTGAGTCGACAATTTTGTTGGCCTTACAGCTACTGACAACTGCTCTGATATCCAGGATTATGCTAATCCAACAGTTTTTAGGTTCTTATCTGGTGCCACTAAAATATTTGATACTTTAAATTTGGTTCTCGCTTGGACACATGGACAAACAGATAATGCCAACAATAATGAGAATTGTGTTGAACTTAATCTTTATCAAAGGTTGGTTAAACTATCTTCCGTGTAAATATCGGAATTGTTATATTTTCGAGCTACGTCAACCGAAAATAGTTTTTCAAGACGACACAAATTGATTTTGATTCATGAAAGTGCAGCAATTAAAAAGTTTTAAAATGCCAGCAATTAAAATACTAAAAAAAAAATACTTTGTAGATAGCAGCATTAAATAAAATAAGAACAAAAACAAAAAACACTAAAGTAAAGAATTTTATGTTGGACATTTGAAATCTGTAGTGACAAAAAAAAAACTATTAACTTTAATAAGTGTAAGCAAACACTGTACTCTGTCTCGTATATATATAGAGTATTATATATTTTCAAGTAGAAAAAAAAAAGTTTAGGGACGTGGAACGTGTAAAGGAATCTTGGTGCGCTTGAATGCACATGGAAACATGCGCGTTGATGCTCGACATTGTTGCCAGACAAGGAAATGGATGGCGGAGCTGAAGCTGTTTGTAGACGACATCTTCATTAAAATCTAATTAGCGCATTGCTAGGCAAGTTGGTTGCCTCTTCGAAAGCTGAGTCCTTGACTTGCTTCACTGACTTTTGGTGGCAATGTCTGCGCTACTGTTAACGTTAGCGTCAGCGTCAACGTGAACGTCAACGTCAACGTCAACGTCAACGTAAGCATCAGCTTCAACATGAACGGCAACGCATAATCAGTCAGGTAAGGCAGATGCTTGCCAGGTGGCTGCCAGGTGGTTGCATGCGTAAGCTGCTTAACTTGTGCTGGAATTTGAGCAGCAAAAGCCAACAGCAGAAGCTATAGCAACAGCAGCAATAGCAGCAGCATCTGAGGAATGCGAGTCGTTGTGAAGCTGGTGAATATACAGCTGCACCTTTCCCGTTGTCCTTGCTCCACTTAAAGTTTGATGTTGCTGTTGTTGTTGCTGTTGTTGCTGTTGCTGCTGATGCTGCCAACTGCACACGCATCCAACATGCAAGTAGAGGATTGGGGATTGGTTTCAGCCTTCGGGCAACTCCTTGCGCAACATTTTCAAATTCCAGAGTCAACCGCAAAATGAAAAACTTTCTATGGCTGCTGTTGCTACTGCTGCTGCTGCTGTTGCTGTTGCTGTTGCTGTTGCTCTTGCAGGCAAAGCCTGCACCCGCTGTCGTTTTCGTTGTCGTTGTCGTTGTCGGTGCAGCTCGTTCCTCTTGCATGTCGCCCTTATATTGTATACATATTGTATATAGTTTTCTTTTTTCTCCATGTTGGCAGGACACTCGTCCTCGCACTCGTTCGCACTCACAAACATACACAAACACACAGACATACACATACAAAGTCGCGTATGTCCTTCAGGCGTGCATTGCATTTCGATGTTGCTCCCGGGGAAATTGCTTTATAAAATGTTGCCATCGCATATAAGTTTTGGTTTGAGGTTTTTTCTTTCGTGGGCGTGGCTTTCTTCCTTCTTAGCTTTCTCTACTATTTTGCCAGTTTTGTCGTTTCTGTATATATTTATTTTTCCTATTTTATTTTTTTTTATTCTGATTTTTCTTGCAGTTTGTTGTTTGACATTCTTTTAATTTTCAATATATACATATATTTTTTTTTTTTTTATTTTTTATATTTTTTGCTAGACATCGTCTATTATCGATAACTATTTCTGATAATTCAGAAATGTTGCTAATGGTTTTGAAAGGTCATAAATCATATTCAATGCAACTATATAAAACGACTTTAATAGACTTTACAGATATTTTTCAATATATAAATATATCTTTATAACAAAATAGATAAAGAATATTATTTAATTTGTTTACCAGACAACAAAAGATGCTGTTTTTGGTTGACGTGTCTCGCAAATGAAATAGCTTAGAAATTCACAAGGACGATCATTTAAACCATATTGTTGATCCTTTATATACATAAATTCAATGCAATGTTCATTTTTAGCAACATTATTAGGCTCTCCTGGTCGCCAACCATTTGAAAGCTG